>OZ018320.1:36396003-36573503 GCA_963969495.1 Ceratothoa steindachneri
ATCTCTTTACGCCCTACTACACTACTTTCTCTTTTCACCCCTTGTTTATTTTCATCTATCAATCCACACCCCGTATTTTTCCCCTTATACATATATACACACTTAACATTAATTTGTAATTTGTAGCATCCGTGTCTTTCAAAGAGCTTTGTAGAAGAGATTTAGGCCGCTGTAAATTTTTAAATAATGAAAGAAATTAAGTAACTAAACGATATTATTCATGGAAATAATTATAAACTAGAAAGTACTGAAAGAGTTAATGCATAACTCCACCGACACCATTAACATTAAAATTCGAAAAATCATGAAATAATTTCCAGACCAAGCCATATCAAAGCTTATAATCTTGCTCATGATATACATATCATAAGTGACTTTAAAGACAACTACAATACCTTTAAATGTTTATTCGCATAAAATAAAAAAAAAACATTTACATGAAAAAATTCATCCATACAAAAAAGCTGATTTCCCAAAATGGCAGATGTGGATTTTGTATTCATCCACAAACAATCTTTACCTTTAACAGATAGATAAAATCTGTTTGAAGCATCCGAAATTTTCATTATTTTAGCTACACATTGGCGGCAATCTTATGTTTTTACCACACTCCATTATTGTACTTTAATTAAAAAAAGATTGTCCTTCCAAATATATGTAGTGTCATTCCAGGGAGTCAGGTATCTTGCATCTCGTGGCGAGTTCAGTCCAAGATACCTTCAAGGAGTAACCGTGACGAGGGATAAAACGACTGACGTTTTAGTGAATTTATTATTTAAGCAAATAAGTTTTTCTGCAACAGTCAATGACAATAGAAAAAACTGAGTCAATTGATCTATGACCAAAGCGAGTGACGAGATTTAAAGGATTGATTGAGTGTGACTAAATGCGAGGTGATTGACGAGAGCGTCATGGCGAACGCGGATGAGCCACTGAAACGGCTAAAATCTCTGATCTTAATCTTTGAATCTGAATCTCCAATACAGTTTTATCCAAAGCTATAAAATTGATTATCTGGTCACACAATGACCAATTAAGGGTTATGATGCATTGCTTAGGCAAATTGGGGCAGTATTAAGCCAAGGCGGTGTATATTTGACGTTTCCCTGACCTAAATGGAGAAACATTTACGCAATAAGCGATCATTAACCGACCTTTGAAACAAACAAGGGCATTGACTGTTTGGAGTGAATTTTGAAAAATGTTGATTATATACTCTTTACAGTGGATGATTGAAAAGAAAGAGATTGGATTTTGTCCTTTATTAACATAAATAATAAATGACTAATTAAACGACATTAATTGAATATGCGAAAGAAAATGGATTTGATAAGTGACCTCTGTTAGTCTGGCATCTCGCTGCCCGCCATAACTTCGATTAGATAGAGAAAAGATGTTCTTTAGTCTTGTTATCTCGTTTGGAGTAATTTAGATATTTGAATTTGAGAGTTGACTGTAAAAAACCTTATGGAACTGAGAAAGGTGGGAAGTCTGAGATAAGGAAAAGAGCGCAGACTACGACATATATATATATATATATATATATATATATATATATATATATATATATATATATATACTATTTACAATGGATGATTGAAAATAAAGAGATTGGATTTTGTCCTTTATTAACATACATAATAAATGACTAATTAAACAACATTAATTGAATATGTGAAAGAAAATGGATCTTACAGATCCGTATCATGAGCCTGATCCAGATAAATTTGTGTATGTTGGTAGAACGCCATAAGATGTCCATCCTGTCGCCTTTGCAATTTGATTGCAATTCAATAAAGATTGCCCCTACAAATATATATTTTAATATCACAGATTCTGATCCAAATAAATTTGTGTATGTTTGTAGAACATCATATGCTGTCCATCTGCTGGCATTTTCAATTTGACTAACTCATTACATGAGTTACACACTTCCAGCTTAATTTTCCTACACTTCAACTTTTCGAGTGTTTATATACGAAATTTTAGTTCCCTGTTTTATTTTTCCTGCGACAGCAAAGTGAATCATTGAAGAGTCGGTAATTGTTGAGAAAATGGACAAAATCGTCAATTCTGCAGTCATTCTCTACCTCGCTATCGAAGGCTATTCATCTAAAGAGATCCACTAGGATATCATAGTTATACTTAAGCAAAATGCCCCTTCCTAGTATCTAGTTAAGAAATGAGCAGTTGAATTCAAACGAGACAGGGAAAGACTGGAAAATGCCCCTGGTCGAAGAGGACCTGGCACTGTAACCATACAGGAAACCAAAATCCATGCAATAGTAATCGTAGATCGACTGTTGACAAAGCGTCACAATACCACAGGGTTGGGTATCTCCCAGGAACGAGTCCTTAGACACAATGGCCTTCAAATGACGAATATTTCACCTGGTTCGGTCCCAAACCTCTTGGACCTGATCAGAAGCGGCTTCGGTGCAACACATCAAGGGACAATCTTGCAATCTTTTATGTTCCTGAGGGATTTTTCACGCGATTTGTGAACATGGATGACACGGGTACATCACTTTCAGCCAGATACTAAACCAGTGATTCCCAACCTGGGCGCTAACGCCCCTTTGTGGGTGTTGTAGAGGTACAAGAGGGCGCTGTAAGATGTTGCTTCACTTAGGAGGCGTTGAAGGCACACTGGGGGCGTTCGACATTTATTCAATGTTAACCATACAAGTTTAAATATTACTCAATTATTATAGCATACCTACTTTTTGGACCTGTAGAAATATATAGAAACCAGGCAATGGCTTCGTCACTCGCCCCCCTCCCACTACAGGGGGACCTTGCGCTTCGCTACTAAGATTAAAATTTAAAATATAAAAAAAAAGCCATGGTTAAATTTTTATAAATTTTCTGAACTTCGCGAATTATAATAATTTTAAAAAGGAACTCTAAACTAAATTTCCCCCCTTTCAAAATATCACGTTGCTAAAATATAGAGATATAAAAGATATATAAATTTTATGAACTTCACCATTTGTAATTTTTGGGGTTTTAAAAAATTCACAAAATTTCGATACTTATAACTTGATAAAAAAACATAAGTCATAACCAACTAAGATGAAATTATTATTCAAATACTAAATAAAATCCCCTTCTTAAATTATAGAGTTAGTGATGATGATGATAGTAGTTTTATGGAAAGATAAATTTCTGCAGAATTGCAGAAATTTTATAGAATTCTACAGAAAATTCTACTGGATGCCACTAATGTGTGTTAGTGTACTTGTTTTCTCTCTTAGTTGATGTTACACCGCAGGGTTGCCAAATTCGCAATCTCCTACTCATAATTCGTGAAAATTGATTACATTTTAACTCTATGGCCATGAAAAAATTAATGTCGATACTTATGTAAGTGCAATTATAAATTTTACTGTTATACAGATTTAAAATTTCATGCATTATTTGCATAGCTTAATATTGTAAACGCACTGTACGATTAGTTGTTGATACTTCTTCACGCGGCATTTGTTTTGCGGTGACTTGTTTGATGCAAACTGATACTGAAAGGGTTTGTTTGATGACGTTTTAATAAACATATGATAGCTGACTTATAGTTTGCTATAACTTCTTCAATAATGCCAAACATGCTTGAGGTTCAATCTTTACTTGTGTGATAGAACGGTCTGAGGCCTCTTTGATTCAGCCTCTATCACATGTTAAACACATGCTTACCCACGTGTATTCTGCGAGAGGAGGCAGAAGGCGCGTTATCGCCCATCATAGCCAATGTTTAATCAAGGAGGTTCACTCCCCCGTTTCGCCTCCATACGTCGATCTCGCCAGATTGAATAAGGTTACGGGCAGATAAGATATTTTCACAGGCGCCACCGGGACATTCCATCGAAGTTCCCTACCTCAATTGTCCCCTACGACATAGGGCTGGCTCCGGCTATTTATACCATAGCTTTTCCAAATTGAAGCAGATCCAGATCATCTTCGCGAGGCATCAAGCCGATCCGGTCTCCCTTGTGCACCTAGGAACTCTGCCGAGAAACCCCTTATTGTCCAGAAGAGGACAATATCCCTTGAGTGCCAAGGTTCGTGCCCTTCGAGACGCCAAGTCAACAAGGCCCCCCTGTTGTTCAGAAAGATAACAACATTAGAACAGCCATTGTTCTTCAAGCCCGTTCTTCAAGAGAACGCTTGGTTATAACAATAACCTCCATTGTTCATCTAGAACATCTCCGATTTGCTGTCACAAGGATCGCTCGTACTTCCGAGCCCCACTTCGCTCTCACTCCTCGAAGACAGTCCTCCCCTCTCGTTAAGGACAACCCCCTGAAGAACCCTTCTGCTGGAAATCGCCAGTTGGACCGAAGATTCCTTCGCATCGTCTTCCTCTGCACAACAACTTTGTAATTACGTAAGCTGAGCATTATCTTTAATCATTTAACCTTTTCTCAACGCAACTCTGTGCTTTAAATGGTTTAGCGAACCATTCCCCCTTTTTGTTTGTTTGCCGTTTTAAATCTCTCCAAATCTTAATCCTCAGATTAGTCAGATATTCCCATGACCTTTTTCATTTCCTGTGTTTCTCCCATTTTAAATCCCCGTTTATGTAAACATTTTCCGTGTGTTGTTTGATAGTTCATTTAATAAAACTCTATTTTACTAATGGTAGCCATATTATTTATCCTTGTGCCCCGTTCCACTTCTTAAGTATATTGAAGATAAATAAGCATCTCCAGGCCCACCCCTTTTGAACTAACCTCGGTCAATCAGATTACCACGTACTCGAAATATAGATTAATCCCCCTCAACGAATAGTTATATATAGTATATCGTCGGGAGCCTATTCTACGACAACTTGTATAAAATAAGTAGACAGAGCTTCCCCTCGTTATTGTTGCTTTAAGCTTGATCCGTTTTGTACTTGTGTAAAACATGTACGTAACAGCCACACTCTCTTTGGTCCACGTCTGTTTTGGATAGCTGTTAGTTTCTGCGTAAGTTCTGTGTTGGTAAGTGTTGTTCCTTTGCGTGGTATTAGTTATTTAGTGCTTTTTTGCAATAGCTTTCACATAAGCTTTGATGCAATCTTTTTCATAACATTTACCCATATTGTGGCAAATACAAGTAGTAGGAATGGTGATTTTCGTAACTTAAATAACTATATTCAAACTTAATCATCGTATTGCTAACACATATTTTTTCTGTTTTCCCTTTTTCCAGGTTATGTTTCTTGTGCCCGATTATTTCAGGTGTGACTTAGGCGAGTTCCCTGCAATCATTACACTGGTCTGCGTCAATAAATGTTCCTGAAGGTTTCATAGGTGATTCTTAATGAAATGTGTCTCTTAAATCCAAATCAAGCATTCATATTGCTCAATCAGATCTAGTTTTTAAGATACAGACCAAGTTCCCTAGATGGCGTTAGAGAGCTCAGTCTCTAGCTGACCGCGAGCGCGAGTGGTTGTGTGTTGCTTGCTCACTCTCCAACTAAGTGTTGGTTTTTTAATCCATGACTTTTCTCATCTATGAACAGTGTTTAAAGTGTATTTCTAAAACTTTATTTATCTTTGTGAATTTTTTTGCAGGCAAATACATTAGCAAAACTCCTTATATTTCATAAAAATGAATAGAAAGTGTAAAAACAGTCCTGATAGATTTTGTTTTGTTTGTGGAAAAGTAACTTTTAGTGACCAGCAATGCACTATAACGCCGTTAGTAAAGTTCCTTTACAATGCATATTTTGGAATAAAGCTAGGTGATCAAGACAAAAACTTTGCTCCACATATGTGCTGCAAAGCCTCTGTCATAGCCTTAAGACGCTGGAGTGAGGGCAAAACGAACTGTTTGTCATTTGGTGTACCTATGGTGTGGAGAAAAGGCAAGGACCACATTACAGACTGCTATTTTTGCATGACAAATCTTAAAGGTGAGATAATTACTTTAACAATATAGTCCTTGACAAATCTAGAAATGCTTATACAAATCTTTTGGTAGCCTATTAAAATTGTAATTGTGTATAAAAATAGTGTATTATGCTGGTAGAAAAATTGTGGTTAAATTGTATATAAAAATTGATTGTATTTAAAAATTGTAAATTTATCTAGTATGAAAAATGTGTATAAAAATGTGGAAACGAGGGTCGAGTGAATTAAAAGTATGTAAATTAAGTATGCGAAACTTTTTTTCAGGTGTCAATAAGAAGAACAAACACACTGTAGTCTATCCTGATGTTCCTTCTGCCATTAAACCACAACCGCATGGTCCAGGAGTTCCAGTTCCTTCTCCACCTAAAAATACTGAGCTACAAGACAATATAGAAGATATAGAAGTGGATGACACTGACACTTCAGTGACATATCAGCCTACGTCTACAATGATTTTGCCAAGACCACTCACTCAAGGTCAATTAAATGACTTGACTAGAGATCTTGGTCTTTCTAAAGAGAACGCACAACTTCTTGCACCCCGTCTTAGTGAGAGCAACCTCCTCTCTCAAGAAACTACATACTTTTGGTTCAGAAATAAAGACGAAGAGTTTCGAAAGTTCTTTGCAGTTGATTCTTGCAGCTCTTTGGTGTATTGCAATGATGTAAAAGGTTTAATTGAGGCACTTGGCGTTCCTTACCAACCAAGTGAATAGAGGCTCTTTATTGATTCTTCTAGCAGAAGTTTGAAGGCAGTACTCTTAAATATTAGCAATAAAATGGCATCTGTACCTATTGGCCATTCAGTTCAGTTAACAGAAAGCTACGAAAATATGAAAGTATTGATTAATACAATCAAGTACTCTAACCAGAACTGGTTAATATGTGGTGATCTCAAGGTAAGATATATTTTACTTTATTGAACTTGTTAAATATTTCAAGGAATGTTTGTTTCTAAATACCAATGACAGAAAGATATTATACACATATTAGTTTCTCCCTACCCCTAATAAACTTAGTGAAAATTGCCTACGCAAAAAATAGAAGTTCTTAGAAACCATGTACATCAATATGCATCAATATGTTTTCTTTCAGGTTGTGTGCCTTCTTCTTGGGATGCAAGGAGGCTACACAAAATATCCATGCTTCATGTGCTTATGGGATAGCCGGGCGGATAGTCTTCACTATAAGCAAAAAGACTGGCCATTTCGAGAGGCATTCCAAATTGGCTGCCACAATGTGGTAGCTCAACCTCTAGTCCCTCCCGAAAATGTTTTACTGCCTCCTCTTCATATAAAGCTTGGCCTGATGAAGAACTTTGTCAAAGCACTGAATAAAGAAGGCCAAGCTTTTAAGTATCTACTGCAAAAATTCCCACAGATCAGTGATGCCAAGCTCCATGCAGGCATATTTGATGGTCCCCAAATTAGAACTCTGTTAAAGGACAAGCATTTTTACACCAATATGGAAGCCAGTGAACAAGAAGCATGGCGAGCGTTTAGTAAAGTAATGGACGGTTTTCTGGGAAATAAAAGAAGCTCAGAATATATCTCACATGTAAATGAGCTTATGAAATGCTTCGAAAAAATGGGAGCTCGCATGTCGATAAAAATGCATTCTATCCAGTCACATCTTGACTATTTTCCGGCAAACTGTAAAGATTATAGCGAGGAACAAGGAGAAAGATTTCACCAAGACATAAAGACGATGGAGACAAGATATCAAGGACGCTTGGACCTCAACATGTTAGCTGACTATTGCTGGTGTCTTAAACGCGACGAACCAACATCGCTTCACAAGCGGAAGTCATCAAGGACTTCTTTTCTTGGAAAATAGTTTCTTTGCACTCCTGGGTAAGCTCATAAGTATTCTGTAAGTTTAAAATGAATTAAAAAAAAGTCGAATTGAGTCGGTATTTTTTCATTACAAGTAATTGTAATTTATTAGATAACTTTTATATAAATAAGGGATTTTTTCAAAAATGGCCCTTTTCTAAAAACAGTAGTGCGCTGTATCTCAAAAACCAGACCTGATTGAGCAAAATGAATGTCATATCTCAATTTAAGAGAACAATTTCGTTAGGAATCACTAAAGAAAAACGCAGGAACAGAAAAATCTTTCAAACGCAGGCCTGTGTTATTGGTGGTGAAATTCTGTGTTTACTATTTACTGATATATTTGAATTAACGTTGTTGTTACATCAGTAAATAATATTAAAATGTAATTCCCGAATATTTTTACAGCTCTATAATAACAATGATGAAGAATTTGATCGCCTCCTTTTACATACCGAAGTGAGGTGGTTATGGAAAGGAAACTGTTTAAAGCGATTTTATTCACTTTTCAACAGCATCATTCATTTTTTTCAGAGAGAATAAATGTGGTCATTTGACTGATGAATTCTTAGTTGGCAAGAAGGACATTGCCTATTTAACAGATATCTTCAGCATATTCAACGATCTGAATTTGAAATTGCAAGGTTGTGATGTAACTCATATCAAAGCAAAATCTAAAATTTGCGCATTCTTAGACAAGCTTTCCTTCTTCAAGAATAATATTAGTCGGAAGAATCTCTCTGTTTCCAAATCTAAATGACTTCTTACAAAACAAAGAAACCACCTGCAAATTAAAAAAAGGGGAGATTTTTAGGTTACCTCTTAGTAGGATGGAAACCTAGGAAGCAAGAGTTAGCCAAAAACCACCAAAGTCAACCATCTCATTAAAACATATTGAGGTAAGTTTTCAATGAGATTCTTCTAATTTTTATATTTAAAATAATATTCTTGTAATTTAAGAACGATGAAATTCCGTTGACAGAGGGAGCGATATCAGAAGATTTAGTGTCCAACGGGGTGTTAGTCCCCAAAAGGTTGGGAAACACTGGACTAAACAGTCAAATCATCAATCTCTTGCTGCCAAGATGGCCAAGGTCTTGGCGTCCTTTGCCTCGGGAAATCTGTAGCGTCCACAACGTGGAATTGGGATATACGAAGCCATCCCAAGGAGATCCTACCCCCCCCCCCGCCTACAACAGGGACTTCCCCCTCTCCCCCACGATGATTCTCCTTTCTCTTTATTCCACCCGCGTAGGGGGCAGGGGGTTCATATGTAGCATGGGCAAGCATGCTGCAGCTGCCATCCGAAGGATTGAGGGCTCCCAAAGCTTCATGTAGGGGATCTTTGGTTTATAACTTCCACACATTTTCACTTTATCACTTTACTTGCTTTGAGACGACATTTCCCTTGTTAGTCCTCGCTTTTTAGTTCAAAGAAAAGAATCCTGTCCATTTGTGTACCTTGCCCGAGAGCTTCTCTTTAAAGGGAACAACCAACTGTTCCCTCGTTGGTCCTCGCTTTCAAGAGGTCACAAATTCCCATCTCCTTACTGGTGTCAGTCCGAGAGTTGTGCGCCACACGGGAGCCAAACGCCACAAGTAATCTCCTCTTTATGCCAGTCGGTTTAGAAACCTCGGGTTCATTTACACTTGCACTTACTCCACCACTTTGTAAACCTCTTCCAAAAGATTCTGGTGGAGACGCCCACGTTGGTTTTCTCCTCTTAGCTCTCTCATTAATAATAATAATGATAATAATACCAAACGTCAACGTAGAAAAAGATATGGGTGTACAAATTTCCGGCGACCTTAAATCAAGTAAACAATGGAGGCAGTGAAAAAGGCAAACAGGATACTAGGTCTCATAGGGCGTACATTTCAAAACAAGGCTAAAAGATGTATTCTAACACTTTTTAATGCACTTATTAGGCCAGCGTCGAATGACCAATATGATTCCTCACTTGCGAACAAATAATTACCAAGACATTCTTAAAGCTCTAAATCTATTCTCTCTTAGACAGAGACGCATACGCGGGGACAAGATAGAGTCATTTAAAATCGTTCCTGGTTTTGAAAATGTAAACAAATCAAAATTTCTAATATTTATATCAAATGAATCAACGCGTGGTCACAACCTTAAGCTTGAGGGAGTCACTTTCGGACAGACGAAACGAAATTCTTCTTCTTCAACAGAACCATAAAAATCTGGAATAATATATCAGATGCTATGGTTAACGGGGCTAGTATAGTTTCATTTAAAGACAAACTTGATAAATGGATGATGACAAATCCTAACCCAGACTTGTTTTACAGTAGATAAAATAAAGGGTGATGAAAAATAGTAACTAATAAAGTTGCAATCTACTTTAGCAAAATGTTTCTTGCCTCGCCTTTACTTTGCCGTTTCATGGAACTTTTTGGTTCCATAATCCTTCTCGTAGCCTCCTGAGGATCAGTAGATCTGTTGCTACCAGATTTTCGATGTAATCTAAATGTAATTATAATCCCTGCCCTCCGCACCACCACAACTAACCACCAACGTAACCTAACATTTGTCTTGGTTGATTTGGAAGTTCTTTTATCTGGTGAATTCGGCGATACTCCTTCATCAATATAGCAACCTTACTCCAGCTGGCATAATAATGACCGCGTGCCTTTCTGACCTCAACAGTGGCAAGATAATCTATTTTCAAAACTACTCGAGGTAATTTCCACACACTTGAATATACTGTACTTTCACTTCTCTTCATCACAACACTTTCTCTTTACGAACTTCTCAGAGTTTCGTCATTCCCTCGTTGGTTTTTAATTTCTAAATTTATGTAAATAATAAAGAAATAATTTAGGGTAAATCACATGCATTTATTTACTTTATTTATGCGTGTGTAAGTCCATTATCATCACTATTGTTTAGAAATATGAAAACGTATAAAAAACACAAGTACACAAACAAAACATACAAAACAAACGCATTAACACGCGAAACAATTCAACCAAACAAAATACATAAGAAAACACAACGAAAAACACTTAAACCAGCAAATATCACTATGAAGACTAGTCAACCACCTTACAATTTATCACCCAGCTTAGCCTCTTCTCCTTCCTTCAAAACACTTGTTTCCTCACTTTTCATACAACCTCTCCAACAACTTTCTCTGGTCAGCCTCTAATCTGACAGGGTAAATGCTGACCTTCTTCTCAGCCAACCGTCCCGGATCGGGGCTGAGGGGGGAGGGGACAACGTTTCCTAACCCCTGAGCTCCGGTTCGGGATAGGTTTTTTTAACAACCCGCTTCATCCCCACCCTTACCTTCCTCACATCCCTTTTCCTTCTCACTTCAACATCTATCCTTGATTTTACGCCGTGCCCAAGGTGGAGCCGCCATGCTGAAGGGCTGCCAGATCACCAGGCGGGAGGGGTGGCCTTAAATGGTGGCACCTGGCTCTGCCAGACCCGTAAGCACCCCTTGCAGAGCGAGCTACTGCCAGGGGTGATGTGCTATTGCATTTCGTAATAAAAAGAGGTGCACCATGCCCAATGATGTGTCACCCCTTTAATTTCCCCTGTGCCATCGATGGATGTCCCCCCCCTGTGCTTACGCAGGGGACCCTCCAGATTTCTCTAACCGGAGGGGAGCCTTACTTCTCTCCTACGACAACGGGTGTAGGGTCACCTCCCTATTTCCAGCGGCAATCCCTTCTTTGCTTTCTAAGGGGACTGCGAAGAAAGCCAGCAGGCAGCCCATTGCCAACCGCCCCTCATTGAAGCGGCTCGATAGGGCAAACCCCCTTACGGGAAAGAGGGAAGCCAGGCCCCTTCGGTCGCTTCCCTCAGAAGACCTGCTGGCAAGAATATTGAACCTTGCCCGGGTCAAGGCCTGTGCCTCCCCACACACGACTGGTGACGCTGCCAACTGGACCTGCGATATCCTGGGAGGGGATGGCCAATTGGAGGCTTTTCCTGTGATATACATGGTCCTCGAGGCAACCCAGCCTTAAACGGTAGGGCCTTCCATGGGGAGAAATCTGGGTTCGGTGCCAAGCACCGAACCCGAATCCGCCGCTATGCAAGGTCCTCCTCAAACGGCTGGCGTCTCCGAGACAGTACAAGGAGGAGAGAGATCTCCTCTAACCGGTGCCCCTGCGACCACCAAGATCTTCTCCATTTCAGAGAAAGACCTGGCTGAGGCCGGTCTACCTGGCCTGGGAGCTCTTACCGGCGGAGGTGAGAAGCGGGTTCATTCCCCGCCCTCCTCTCCAAAAAAGAAAAATAAAAGACAAAGAAGAGTCGGGGCTCCGCTCCATCCGCGGGGGCTGCAGAGAGGGATTAGTCTGCTGCCACTTAGGCAAGCGACCAAGCCAAGATAGGCACATCTGGCCCCTCTATCCCCCCGTGTGCGGAGCCCGTAACTATGACTAAGACCAAAAATGCACAGGGCGGAGCCTCGATAACATCGGGGCCCCTCATTCAGAGGTTATTTGGCGTTTTCGAGCCCGCTGGCTTCAAACGCTTACTCGTTATTGGCTCCACTGATGGCAGAATGTTGGCCAAGTACAATATGATCCATCAGAGGAGAGCATTAGCTAGTGCAATTGGTAGAGAGCCGAAGGTGACCCGTTTCTCGGACGGGAGCCTTCTGGCGAATGCGGCGAATCCCGCCGAGGCGGCCAAGATAAGTGCTCTTCGGACACTTGATGTCACCCCGGTGAGTGTGATGCCTCACTCTACCATGAACTTTGTGAAAGGTGTAGTTTATGCGAGGGAACTCGTCGACTACTCCATAGAGGACATCACCTTAGAGCTGGCCGACAATGGGGTGGTCAAGGTCGAACGTGTGATGAGAAAACAGGGAGGAGCCTCGAGACCCACCCCTACACTCTACGTCACGTTCGACTCTGACAAGCTCCCTGAGTCGGGGTAACCCGAAGTCTTTGTAAATTGCTCCAAGGTCGCACACGATAAGTCCAAATCGTGTGTGGCCAAGTGTGTCAATTGCGGAGAGCCGCACCCTGCTTCTTCGAAGCAATGTGGTGCATATCTCCTTGAGAAAGAAATCCTGGCCGTTCAGGCCCAGGATCGACTCTCATTCCGCGAGGCAAAGGACTTGGTCCTGGCGCGCCCGGCTCTGCGTGGGACGTCATATGCCTCAATATTTAGAAAGGCACTCTCTGTTCCTGGCACATCCAGGCCAACGAGCACGGTTGTTTCCGCGCCCATTCGGAGCCCCTTCTGCTGGCTCTACTCAACCCGGGCAGTCCCCTGGTAAAGCTGGCGGATAAAAGGGTTCATACCCAACCCCAGCTAAAACCAGGGCTCCCCCCTCTTTTTCCAGTGTGACCGTTTCCCGTAAGGTGAAAAGGCCATGCGCCTCAACCGAGTCGTTGACTCACAGGAGGCAACACCCCTGAAGTTGGTCGCCAGGCCATCTTCCAAGGTTCCTAAAGCTGTCCCCCGAAAGGAGGACAGCAACAAAGGAGCTTCGGCTCATTCGCCCACGCCTAGAGGTGGAGCGAGTGTCTCGGAGACGGTGGTTCCTCAAAAAGAGGGCCCCCCGCCTCCGAAGCGGCAACGCCCGCCTAAGGTTTCGAGGCGGAGGGAGGAAAAGGCTCGCATTGCGAGCCCAACATCCCCCAATAAGTCCTCGAAGGCGACAGCGCCTTCAGCGCTTTGTCCGACCAACAGCGCTTTGTCCGGCTAACAGCGCCCTGGGTTCTAACTCCGGGAAGCGTACGGCCATTCCCGTGAGGGTCTTCTGTTCGAGGAGGGCCCCCGTGTCTCCACCGAGCTAGGCCTCGAGGGCATATTTCTTCAATGGAATTGATGTGTACTCTGGGCCAACTGGGAGGAGCTGCGGAGGCTTGTCTCGTCCCGTTCCCCGTTAGCTATTTTTCTGCAGGAGACCATGCTAGGCACGTGCCTCCTGCCCGCCCTCCCGTGGAATAAGGATCTTGCGACCCCACCACCACGGGATGGCCGGGCTGGGGGATGCGCGGTTTACACTCGGCATGATGTTTTCGTTCTTCCTTTCACTTTAGATACCTCCTTTCAGGCAGTAGCTGTGCAGCTTCACCTGGATAGGAGGTATACTATCATTGTTGCGTACATTCCACCGTCAGCTAACTTCGACGTGGGGGACTTCCGCCGCGTCGTGGCACGGTTGCCGAGGCCCTATCTCTTGCTTGAAGATCTGAACGGCAGGCATCCTCTCTGGGGAGATTACTCAATAAATTCCAGTCGACAAGTCCTTGCCGATCTGATCGAAGAGCTTGATATAGGTGTCCTAAATGTGGATGAGTTTACGCATCACTGCCCGAGAACCGCTTCATTTTCTAGCCTTGACTTATCTTTGTGCTCTTCGGATGCACAGCCTGATTTTTTTATTGGGGGTGGTCGATGACCTCCATGGTAGTGATCACTTTCCCATTCAAATATCATTTTCAGGGTAACTGCCGCCTGAGAGCCCACCTCGGTGGTGCTTGGCGCGGGAGTGATGGCCTGCATTTCAGGAAATGACTGATTTATCTATCTCAGTCGAGGAGTTTAGGTCGGTAGATGAGGCCGTTGAGTTCTTCTCCAGCAACCTCATCGCCGCAGGCCTGACTACTATTCCTAGAACGTCTTGCCGTTTTGCACGCGGACCAGTCCCATAGTGGTCGCCTGAGTGTGAGACGGCCCTCAAACAGAAGCGTTATGCCTACATGCGCTATAAGCGCCGCGTCAACGATTTCACTGTCGGTGAATTTCGTCGGGCTAGGGCTAGGCTCCGGTATATTTCGAAGCACGCCCGCCGCTCTTCTTGGTAGGTAGACCTCTCTAGCAGAGGTGTGGAAGCGATTCAAAAGGATTCGGGGCAAGTTCTCGCAGGACCCCCCTCCCGTTCTCCAGGAGAATGGGACCGCAATCTCTGACCCCACGTCCGTAAGGGAATCATTCGCGACAGCTTTCTCCGCATTCTCTAGCCGGGATGCTGCTCCGCCAGCATTTAATGCACGTCGTGATTTCGCGGGAGGCGGCCTGCTAGACTTTACCTCCAGAGGTGGAGAACCCTTCAACGACAGGTTTACTGTGAGTGAGTTGCGCTCCGCTCTTGATTCGTGCGCGGACACCACCCATGGTCCGGACGATGTCCCGTACGCCATGCTTCGGCACCTTGGTGAGCGAGGCATGGCCTTTCTGTCAGATTTGTTCTACAGGATCTGGGTGGAGGGTCTCCTCTCAGATACCTGTTGAATCGCTACTGTGCTCGCCTTTCGCAAACCGGGGAGAGATCACTCTACTCCGGCTGAGTCCGCCCAATCTCTCTAACCTCTTGCGTGTGCAAGTTGATGGAGGAATTGATAAATGTTAGATTAGCCTTTATTCTGGACAGCGGAGGCCATCTGTCTTCTGCACAGTGCGGCTTCCGCAAGTTCCACTCCACTTCGGATGCTCTGATCCGACTTGAAAATGCCGTCTGCGAGGCCTTCCCTGGTAGACAGCACTACGCCACGGTGTTTTTCGATCTGGAGAATGCCTATGATACCGCATGGCGATACGGTATCATGGAAACTCTCCACACGATGGGCGCGAGGGGACGCCTTTCAGTCTTTATATCTGAATTTTTTCGAGATCGTCGATTCCGCGTACGGGTGGGGGGAGCCATCTCCGGCCCAAAGAAGCAGGAAAAGGGTTTTCCCGCAAGGAAGTGTCCTAAGTGTCACACTCTTTGCACTGAGCATCAACGGCATCACTTTGGTGCTGCCGGAAGATGTTTTCACTACGCTCTACGTGGACGACCTTTCGATCTCTTTTTGCGCGGCCCAGATGCCAACTCTAGAGCCTCGACTCCAACTGGCATTGAGCCGCGTCTCTCGTTATGCCGAAGTGCACAGATTTCGGTTTTGCTTGGCCAAGACTAAGGTGGTACACTTCTGCTGCCATCCACGGCTCCACCCAGACCAAGACTTGTTTCTTAATGGGGTACGCGTGGAAGTGGTTGGATCGCACCGTTTTCTTGGTCTTGTATTTGACCGACGCCTCACCTGGGAGGCTCATATTTGCAGCCTTAGGGTCTCTTGTACCCGCGCCATGGATATTCTCCGTTCCGTGAAGTTCAGCGCTTGGGGTGCTGATAGGGCTAGTGCCTTACTTTTTTATCGATCCTTTGTTTGTTCGAAGCTTTAATATGGATGCGAGTTTTATGCATCCGCAGCCGAGCGTTTATTCCGGAAGGTGGACTCATCCACCACGCCGGCCTTCGCCTTGCAACCGGTGCCTTCCGAACTTCCTCTATTGAGAGTCTGTTGGTCGATGCTGGAGAGATGCCACTCGCTCTACGCCGCGTGCAGTGCATCACTGGCCTGTACGCTTGAGCCCGGCGCCTCTCTCAGTCGCCAACAGCTCTCACTGCATCCGCATCTGATCTCGACTGTGCCTATGCCGCCGAGCGACGCCAGTCATACCCTAAGCCCTTTGGGTTTAGGGCTAGGAAACTCCATCGAGAGCTAGGTATAGCTCTCGGGCCGGTGGAGCCCCTGGTTCTTCCCAGGACGCCACCCTGGAGGGTACTACATTTGGCTATTTGTCGCCGCGCCTCTGCTCCCAAAGCTTGTACTGCGCCGGTAGTATTGCGTTCGACCTTTTTTGAGCACACCTCGTGTCACGCTGGAACCGTGACAGTGTATACGGATGGCTCCAAGTCCCAAGAGAGGGTCGGCTTCCACGCCGTATTCCCTCTGTTTGAAGTCAGTGGGGCTCTGCCAGGCGCTGCGTCTGTCTTGACGGCCGAGCTGGTTGCAATACACCACTCGGTACGGGAGATTACGCGACGTGCCCGGTTCGGAGACCAGATTGTGATCTATAGCGACTCACAAAGCACCCTGAGTGCCCTTAGGGCATTGGAATCTCCGCATCCCCTGTTTCGCGATATCCGTGACGCCACAGTTTTGGCGAGCCGGGCAGATGTCTAGATTATCTTCTGCTGGGTTCCTGGACATATAGGAATTGCGGGGAATGAGCGCGCCGATGAGGGCGCCAAAGAGACCGTGAGGAATCTGCGACCGGACCAGCGTTTCGCTCTTCGTGACATCCACTACATTGCAGGAATATGGGCAGCTCTTCGAACTGCTTGGCAAAGAAGATGGAAGACGGTCAAAGGGAACTTAAAGTTGCGTGCCATTGCACCGCGACTGTTGCCATGGACCTATCTCCCAATTCTGCGACGGCTTCAGGTCGCTTTCTGCCGTCTTGGAATCGGGCACACTCGTGTGACGCATCGCTATTTGATGGAGCGCTCGCCTGCGCCCTATTGTGACGACTGCATCCTCCCCCAGAGGGTTTGGCCAATTATTGTCGAATGTCCCAGTCTGGGTGATCTTCGCGCACGTTACCTGTCCCCGTACTGGGATGAGCTGGGTCGCTACCGCTTGTCCTTTCTACTCGGGACGAGTGCGTCCACATTGACTGGTGGACTTGTCGACTTTTTGGAAGAGGCCGGCCTTCTCCCTTTTATTTAACTAGGTTTTGTGGTTGTTTTGTTATTTTTATTGTTTTCTTTCTAGGTCACAGGCTCCTACGCCGGGTGGAGGGTGACCTTTCCCCGACGCCAGAGCTTGCTTGCTAATTGTTATCTTTTTTTATTGTTGTTTTCTTTTCAAATTGTTATTTTTAAAGTAGCCTAGAGCTAGGCTGTTTGTTTGCGGCGACTTATGCCCAAGTGGGCAGTCGCCAGATAGCCCCTTAAAAAGAGATGGCAATTTATCAATCTTCTACACATTTCACTTTCGACCAAACTATGGTACACCTCATTTTTAAAACTCTTTCTAACTAAACTACTTTCTTCACTCACAAAGAAAATCACTATTGTTTATGTAGGTCATGTCCATTTCGTTCCTTTTGGGATGCGTCAATTTGATTTGACTAGCGGGAACTCATATTAGGGGTTCTTCTTTGACCGTCCCCCCCTGGGGCCTAGAAAGTAATAAAAAAAAAGCTATGCTGACCAAAGTCGCGTGCTCTCACTTTTCTGATTTATGATCCTACGACCTTCACAACTTTTAATAATTCCAGGACTAACCTTGAGAGGCCCTTAGCAATTATATCATTCGAAAAAGACTGTAAAACAACATAAGGGTTTCAAATTTTGTTAGAATCGGACGAATAGTTACAATGTTATTACCAAAATAAAAAAGAAAGCAAAACTGGACCGACCGACATAGTTAGATATAGAGTAGCCCGCGACTAAAAAACACCTGGCCTTTTGTTTTTAAATGAGGAACGAATTCCGGAACAAAAGAATTTTTTGATTAAACCCGGCCTCCGTATTTTGATCATCTATTTCGTAGGGTCCACAGGGAAAGGAGGGGGGCTTTGAACACACTATAAAGGGAATTTGTCCGACTTTGTAGTTTTCAGGCTTCGTCGCTGCTCTAATTCCGGCTTTGTTTTACACTATTTTGAAATAGAAACAACCTTTAATTATTTGATACAATGGACTGTAAATGCTCTTAATGAGGCAATGTTAGTAAGTCTGGGCGAGGAAATTTAAATGCTGCTAATGAGGTAATGTTGATAAGTCTGGGTGAAAGAATTTAAACGGTCGTAATGAGTTAATGTTGGTAGGTTTGAGTGAGAACTTTAAATTTAAATGCTTGTAATGAGGAAATGTTGTTAAGTCTGGGAGAGGGATTTTAAATGTTCGTAATGAGGTAATGGTGGTAATACTGGGTTAGGGACTTTAAATTTAAATGCTCGTAATGAGGTAATGTTTGTAAGTGGGAGAGGAGGGAAACAAAAATAATACTTACGCTGAAGCACCTTGAATATGGAGATAGACTGAGGGTACTAAATATGTTCTCATCTGAGAGATGTGTGAGGGGAGATATGATTGAGCTTTTTAAAATCTGTTCTGGTATGGATAAGTTGGATTTTAGCAAGTTATTTGAGTTGGGAGTTAGTGATAGGACTAGGGGCCACCATTTGAAAATTAAAAAAACAGAGGTGCAGGTTGGATGTTAGAAAATATTTGTTCACCAATAGAGTGGTAGATTACTGGAATAGTTTGCCATCTGAGCCGGTAGATAGTCCAAACTTGAATGTATTTAGACGCAGATTAGATGATTATATGGGGAGGGAGGGTTAACTTGGGGGGGGGGGGGTATTCTAGACTAATTAATGTGGATGTAGTTTTTTATTATTGTATATTATTATTGATTTGAATTTTGACGAGTCTTGATGATGATGCTTTTTGTTTTTGACTCATTCCTCAGGATGGTTTAAATTGTATATTGTAGATGCATGATCTGACACAATCCTATGGATGCTTTTTGTGGGCGGGGTTTGATGGATGCAGATGACCTTTGATAGGTCCTTGTGGCTTTTGTCATCCGTGAAATTATGTTATGTTTTGTAAGTCTGGGAGAAAGAATGTAAATGCTCGTAATTAGGTAATGTTGTTAAGTCTGGTCCCGGATGCCCACATATTCCCAACACATCTTTGGTGTTTTCGGCCATTTTCTTGTTCCTGAAAAGATTAAAAATAGAAGTGGCAGCGATTCATTGATTAATGTCATATATATATATATATATATATATATATATATATATATATATATATATATATATATATATAAATAACACCCACAAGAAAAATGGAAAAAACGATTCCGAGCGCTTTCGTCTCTATTCTAAAAGACCTCTTCATGGAATAACATTGGTCAGGACAGATAATGTCTTAAATAGTAAGGAGTGGGGGTTAAAACGGCTACCTGCATCAAAACCCTAACTAGGGGGTACAAATTCTTTAAACACTTTAATTTGTAATTTAATATAATTAGATATGATAGGATGTAAGCTAAACAATCCAGGGCTAATATTAAAATTTGGGAAAGTATTAATAGAGATACACTCCCAAATATTTCTTGAAATGTAGTTTGTACATTTAATAACAGGTTTAACACTATTCCAATTAATAGTATGATACTGACTATAGATAGGTAAAAATAATGCAGTGTTGATAAAAATTACGAACCATAGTTTGGTGCTGTTTAATTCTAACATTCAATTCTTTACCTGTCTGTCCATAATAGCATTTTTTACAATTATTGCAACTAATAGAATATACAATGCCTGGTTTAGGGGGGGGATTTTTTTACGAGAAGGCGATGGATAGTGTTTTCATATTTAAAAGTAACTCCTTCGAGAGCTAGGTATAGCTCTCGGGCTGGTAGCGCCCCTGGTTCTGCCCAGGACACCACCCTGGAGGGTACCACATTTGGTCACCACACATCTGCTCCCAAAGCTTGTATGTACAGCGACGGGAGTATTGCGTTCGACCTTTTTGGAGCACACATCGTGCCACGCTGGAACCGTGCCAGTGTATACGGATGGCTCCAAGTCCCAAGAGAGGGTCGGCTTCCACGCCGTATTCGTTCAGTTTGAAGTCAGCGGGGCTCTGCCAGGCGCTGCGTCTGTCTTCACGGCCGAACTGGTGGCAATACACCACTCGGTACGGGAGATTACGCGACGTGCCCGGTTCGGAGACCGGATTGTGATCTATAGCGACTCACACAGCGCCCTGAGTGCTCTTGGGGCATTGGAATCTCCGCATCCCCTGTTTCGCGATATCCGTGACGCCACGGTTTTGGCGAGCCGGGCAGTTTCGAGGTTATCTTCTGCTGGGTTCCTGGACATGTAGGAATTGCGGGGAATGAGCGCGCCGATGAGGGCGCCAAAGAGTCCGCGAGGACTTTGCGACCGGACCAGCGTTTCGCTCTTCCTCACACCGACTACATGTCAGGAATACGGGCAGCTCTTCGGACTGCTTGGCAAAGAAGATGGGAGACAGTCGAAGGGAACTTAAAGTTGCATGCCATTGCGCCGCGACTGTTGCCATGGACCTATCCCCCAATGCCGCGACGGCTTCAGGTCGCTTTCTGTCGTCTCCGAATCAGGCACACTCGTGTGACGCATCGCTATTTGATGGAGCGCTCGCCTGCGCCCTATTGTGACGACTGCTTCGTCCCCCAGACTGTTCGGCACATTCTTGTCGAATGTCCCAGTCTGGGTAATCTTCGCGCACGTTACCTGTCCCGGTACCGGGATGGGCGGGGTCGCTACCACCTGTCCCTTGTACTCGGGACGAGTGCGTGCACATTGACTTGTAGACTTGTGGACTTTTGGGGGAAGGCCGGGCTTCTCCCCTTTATTAAAGTAGTTTTTTTTTGTTACTCTTTTCTTTGTAGGTTGCACGCTCCTGCGCCGGGTGGAGGGGGACCTCCCCCCGACACCTGAGATTGCTTCCTAATTGTTACGTTTTTCCTATTTTTATCATAGTTATGTTTTCATATTCCTTTTTTAAAGTAGCCTAGTGCTAGGCTGTCATGATTCCGGCGACTTATGCCCAAGTAGGCAGTCACCAGATGGGCTCCTAAAATAAAAAAATAAAAAATGTTTGCGATTTGGAGCATATGCAAGAATTTATGTGTTATATTCGAGTGACTTCCGGTCCAATTGTCTTCCATGTTTTTCAAATGTATGTGTTTTGAGTGCACCGTTGTTTAAATGGTAGCTCATTCTTCGTGTTAATTTTGTTTCTGTCATTCCGACATATGAATGAGGTAGGAGCTCACAGTCTCCCATTTTGCAAGTGTATTCATATATTAAATGACTTCTTTGTTTAGCTATTAAGGGTGGGTGTATGGTTACTTTTTAGTATAAGGTTGGATGTCCGTTTATTATTGTAATAGATTGTGACTGATACATTGTTTTCGTTTTGGGTTGGTTTCACTCCTCTGTAATGATTTCTTTGATTACTCTTTCGTCCGTTTTGTACGCTGTACTCATAATATTCTTGTAAAATAGTTTAATAGTATTTCCTTTTGCTTCCTGATTGGTACTGACTATAGGTGACGTGTACCATTTTTCCATCTTCTTCCGTATAGCTGTTTGTATGTCGCTGCGTTCTTTGTAAATCCATTATTTATGAGTACTTGGGTAGCCCTTTCAAGCTCTTCGTGTGTGTCTTTCCATGTGGAGCAGTTGGTGAAAGCGCCGTTGATATATGCATTAATTACATTTCTTTTATAACGGTTGGGACATTCGCTTTTAGTGTTCATACAAAGGCCTGGATTTGTTCTTTTTACGTAAACTTTGGTAGTTATTTTGTCGTCGTGGTTAGTGGTTAAGGTGTCTAAGAACGGGAGTTTGTTATCTTGCTATTTTCTACGGTATAGTTAAGTGAGGAGCAGTTCTTAATCCTTTGTTTTTAAGAATTTCCATTCCCTATAAATATGTTTGTAAAATTGTTAACCTTCGAACCCCGATATATATAGGCATGTTTTTATTTCCGTATATTATTTCTACCTTCCTGTGATAATGATACAGGAGTGTATCGAAACGCGTAAGGCCAATAAATGTTTCGTTTTATCCAGTGAATTATTTTACTGCCCTCGTTCATCAGTGCTTTTGTAATGAATTTTGGCGAGCTTATACACGGGTTAACCAACGACCAAAAGCGGAATATTAGAGAAATCGAGACTCGAAAAGAAAATTATTAGTGCTGAATTCGCAGTCACCTTCAATAAAATATGTCACGAAGAGAATCTTCTGCCCAAATATACGAATATATATATATATATATATATATATATATATATATATATATATATATATATATATATATATATATATATATATATTTCTAAGCACATGGGAGACGCTATGGTTCAAATTCTAAATATTTTGAGGGTATTTGATAATTTCGGTATATATAATTTTTAACGTTATTCGCAGTTATTTTTAGTGGGTTTGTAATAATTTATTCATTAATATATTTTTTCTTCGATGGGAAAAAGAGGAAAGTAAACATTTTGACCTTCATGGTAAAAGTTTGGTGTTCCCTGGTGTAATACAATGGATTGCAAGCGGAAGTTTAGGTTGAGATTCCTGGTCAATCCTGATTTCCGATGTGCCCAATAAAAGCTCCAGACTAATATCCCCCAACAAAATGCAAATAATGAATCTACGTTTCCATGGTGATTTGGTGGTACTGTGCTGCTCCAGATTAAGGTAAGGCTTCTTCCTAAAACTTGTTCCCAGCTTGTCGAGTCAATCGTTCATCTTGTAAAAAGGGTTGACCACGAATAGATTTAAGGTGGTTCGTACCCATTTCGAGTCAATCGGACATCTTGTAAGAAGGGTTAACCGAGAATAGGTTTAAGCTGGTTCATACCCATTTCGAGTCAATCGACAACCATGTAAGAATGGTTGACCGATAATAGGTTAGAATTTGTTCCTAACCTTGCCAGGTCAATCAACAACCCTTAAAGAAAGGTTGACCGAGAAGAGGTATAAGCTTGTTAGTATCATTGTCGAGTTAATCGACAACCCTGTAAAAAGGGTTCACCGAGAATAGATTTAAGCTTGTTCTTACCCTTGTTCAGTCAATCGACAACCCTGTAAAAAGGATTGACCGAGAATAAGTTTAAGTGTGTTCCTGCCCATCTCGAATCAATTGACAACCCTCTAAGAAGGGTTGACTGAGAATCGGTTTAAGCTTGTTTCTACCTTTGTTGTGTCAATTGACAACTCTGTAAGAAGGTGAAAAGTTTAAATCGCCGCGATACTTTGGGTCTTCTGCGTGTTTTTATTGGTCTAGGTTTTGGAATACTTCCTCTTTCTTTTGAGTTTAAGGTTGACTACATTTGCTTAAACAGTTCTTGTCATTGTCTTGCTTATTGACTACTTCTATTGGATTAATTTTTCCTTTTACTTAGTCTTCCTTCCGATTCGTCGACCTTAATGTGTGGGTTGATTGTCCTGTACCAAGAAAGTATTTGTTATATTTTAATTCACTTTTTGTTACTTTTTCTTTCCTTATTTTCCCCGAGGCCTTAGACTATCATTTGTTTTTCTTTTTATCCTCTGCTATTTAGGAAATTCAATGCGTTTTCAGATACTTTAATTAATTACAAGCATATTCAATTTTATTATATATAGAATATATGAGTCCCCTTTAAAATACATCGATATTTCGTTTTCTTCGTTGGAAATTCAACCTTTTTTTTTTCTAATTGAAGAAAACGTATACGGGCACTCCCGTAGGGCATATATATTTAGAATACCACGATCGTCTGAAAAATTCATGCTATATAAAAGCAAATTTTTATCAGTAAGTAAAGTCAGTGAAACGGGTGTAAATTGCTCCTTCGTAAAATTCACTCCCCGGCATATTTCAGTGGAATCTTTCAGATACTGACCGGCTCGAAATGAATTGTTTTAGTATATGAGAACACGTTATATTTTCAATTCTGTCTTCTTTTTTTTAAATATAGCGTGCATTTACCTGGCTCTTTTCTTTATTCTCTCCACTGTCGTTGTCCACTGCTGCCATCTAGGTAGCCGTTTGTTGAAGCTTCATCATGGTGGTCGTGTGTGACGTGTTGTGGAATACTTAAACCTTTTGGAATAGACCATTTTAGCCCGTTAATTCCACCAATTTTGTAAATAGAAGAAAGGTAAGTGAAATTCAATAATTTGACCGTCGTCTGAAATTTCAGCGGTGTACAGAGTTAGGCTGAGCTGGGTTCGTGGTGCACCTGATGTTTTTTGCCCTTTATTCACCTTCTTTAGTGCAGGCTGGTCAAAATAGTATTCAAGGTGGAATTGATATATTATAAATAAGCTTCTGGATGTAGAGTCGGTGGCAGAATTGCATTCGGTTTATGATTACTGGATAGGCTTGCATTGCGTACCCTATCAAATCCATGTCCTGAAAGTCTTCGTTTGTTGTGTGTATATGTACATAAGCCGGAGATTGCACTTTAAATGCACATATATGTAATTTGTCAAAGGTCATTAACTGACGTACTTTGAAATACCACGTAGCACGCGTTTATATGTACACTAATGCGTACACATGGGCCTAGGGTAAAATTTATGATAGAAAATCTTTATTTAGCGAAGCGTTTTTGTAATTTTATTAGGACTACTCTGCCTTTTGGCTAATAACAATATAACCCCAATAAAAGAAACCTCCCAACTCCCAAAAGGTTGGAATTCACACACGGAGAGATGCACATTTCTAAACTCATGTGTTTGCATGTGCGAACATGATTGTATTTACGAAGCTCAGAATTTTACCTAATCGACGAACGAATTAAGGATCATGCAGATGATAATAATAATAGTTATAAAATTGCTTTCTGTATCTCAGATAGGGGAGGGGGGATAAGGTCGAAGGTAGGTAGGGGGGGGGGGATTTCTGTGCCTGCATTTGGGGGAAGGTTTATGGGAGAGATGGTACGCCAAGGGCGATCTTGCCAGGCGCTTGTTGTTTACCTATAATAGCTTCTTTTTTTCTCTTCATCTTCTCTTACTTCTATTTCTTCTTCTTTTATTTTTCTTCTTCTTTCTTCTTCTCATTTTTCTTCTATTATTATTATTATTGAATCTGGAACCCGTGTAATGGACAAATAAGAAGAAGAAAAAGAAAAGGATGAATGAATAAGAAGGAATAATAAAAAAAAGATACTTAACATCAGTTCCATTTGACCGCGCGACCTTTGAGCGGGGCGGGGGGAGGGGGATGTCCAAACGTGGGGGAATATCAGATGGACCTCCAAGTGCGAACAAGGTCCTTCTTTTGCTCTGTTCTCGGGGGTTTCTCTGCCTCCCATTTCATTCTTACAGGGCGCTTGTGCCCTGAGTAGTGGGTGGGTTAATCAATATTTGGGATCAATCACCCCCCTATAGAAGGAGGGGGGAGCTGGCGATAAACATTCAAGAGAGGGGAAGGGCAAGTACAGACAGAAGAAGAACCGGCAGGGGGGGGGGGGACGCAGGTGACATATGGTGGCTTACGTGCCCTCCGAACCCCGATACCCGTAATTTGCTTTCCCGGACCCAATACCTGAAGGGGAATCTGCGGTTATATATCTTTCACACATCTTCAACTCCTCCATCTTCATCGCTTTCTTTATTGATCGCTTTTTCCACCTTTCCCGGGATTGATCCTCCTTGTAGGAGGGAAGGAGATTCAAGGTGGAGGAACTAGGCATTAGGAAGGAATCAGAATGACCGCCCTTTAACGCCCGCAGGTTGCAAGAAACCAGGTATGAAGTGGTTGGGGCTTTGGGGAATGAGCGCTGACGTTCCCCCTGACACGGGTCTCGGGGGCATTAGGTGGTATTACCTAGGGTGGGCGGGATTTACTGATCCCTTGGTTGCCAGGCCAACTAAAAGTCTCGGATTGCGGCTCTGGTTCAGTCAAAGGACTGATCTTCGCTTTCCTATTCATTACTAGTAAGACTTAGTACCCCTCCATCTTAGTACTAGGGGAGGAGAGAGGGGAAGGGCACAGATATTTCTTTCTAGTGGATGGGATACTTTCACACCACTTTCAAGTGGTAAAGTAGTGTCCTTTTACCATTTATCGGGGATTGCAAAAGTTTTGTTACCCTCTTTCTGACGCTCTCAATGTGGCCGAGGTCTTTCCTTATGCTGGTCCACACTCGGTTGACGGAGGACTTCAACTCGTATACGTTGCTGTGGTGAAGAACCTTGCACGCTTTGCCCTCGACATGCGCCCTCATGAAGTAGTCGAGGGGATTGAAGTCGGACGACTGCGGAGGCCAAAAGTCCTTCGACCAGAAGTTCACGTTCGACCCCAACAACTCTTGTACGGTTTTGGCCGTGTTGACCGGGAACCGTCTTGCTGAAAGACGTAGTTCTCCTTCTTCGTAATCCTTCTCACTCAGGGCAGGTCGTTCATTGCCAATATGACCATGTAATCGGCCACGGTGAGCCTGTAACCTGCCGAGAACCAGACCGAAGGCATCTTCTCTCCGCTTGAAGCCACGCCACCGAATATCATCAGGGATGCTGGGTCGTGAACACGTAGCGGACCTTAGAGACATACGTACTGGCCGAAGCTTAACAAGCGGTCATTCTGCTTGTTGATGACTGGATCGACCTTGAAGTTTTTTCATCAGAAAAAGTAGAATTCGATTACCATGACCCTTCAAGTCGTCGAGAAGGCAATGACAATAATCCCGGTGTTGTTTTTGCATACGGCCGATGATCAGAGGACTTTCCACGCACCTCTAGCTCTTGCCACCCTCCTCCTTGATGGCTCTGGACACTGTGGCCATTAAGATGAGATGTTCTTCACGAGCGCAGTCATTTTGAGCTTCAGAGCACTTTCGAAGTCCTTTCTCACTGCCAAACGGTCGACAATTTGAAGTTTGCCTGAACGAGGTCGATCTTTGAGGTCTTCCTCGTTCTTAGGCGTCTCCGCGACTCTGTGGACGATCATCCGGCTGATTTTGAGCAGCTTGTTGATGTCGGTCTTGTTGTGGCTCGCACGTAGGAGAGCAGAGATCGCGATTCTTTTTAATTTCATCTCGACACACCTGTACACAAAGGGAAAAAATACGCTATAATGACACGTGCTGGAAAAGTAGAACCTTAAATTTGTTTGACGGAACTTTTTCTATCATAAATGTAAACCTCTCGAAAGATAAAAAAAACCCGACTGTAACAGAACTCTTGAAAACCCAGGTAAGTCCAGTGAGCTGCCCCCCCTTGGGTATAAAGTTTTCACGACTCTATCACCACGAGATGGAGACAAGGCAAGTGGATACACAATTTATATCCAGTCGGATAACTCCGTTCTTTATTTTTATCTTCATACCTCATTTCAGGCGGTAGCAATTCAGCTCCCGCCGAGATAGACGTATTCTCTTGTCTCCCTACATTCCACCGTCCATCGGCTAAGACGCGACAGAGTTCCGCTGCATCGTAACGTGGTTTTCGATTCCTTTTCTTTTGATGAGTTGCTGACGCCCAAGAGAACACTTTGGTATTGTTTGTATCAGTCAATATGATCCGCATTCGAGGAAATAACTAACTTCTCTCTCTTAGTGGAGAAGTTTAGGTCGGTTGATGAGAACGTTTAGTTCTTTTCCCCCAACCCCCATCGCCACTGGCCTGATTTCTTGTCCTCAAACGTCTGGTTGGTTGACACGCCCTCCGCTTCACTTGTGGTCGTCTGATTGTGAGAGGGCCCTAGGTGAAAAGGTCATGCCTAAAATCGACGGGTGAGGGCCCAATTCCATTTCGTTCTGAAACACGGTCACCGTTCATCAGCTCATCATGAGGCTCATACGTGCCTGCATTCAATCGTATGACCGAACTTGCAGAGGTGTTGAAGCGTGTCAAAAGGATCCTTGGTAAGTTCTTACCAGACCTACCTCCAGTTTTATAGAAAGAAAGAACCACCAGCTTGGACTCCGGGATGCCGCACTGCCAGTATTCTAAGCACACCGCTTGGTTATTGAGTGCAGCCAACTGGACTTCACCTCCACAGAAGGGGGAACCTCCACTAACCTATTTTCGTTGAGCAAGTTGCGTTCCGTTCTCGCTTCTTGAGCGGATATTGCCCCTAGTTCAAACGATATCCCGTACGTCATGCTTTGGCACCTAGATGAGCTAGGTATGACCTTTCTATTAGCTTTGTTCAACAGGATTTGTCAATCTATTGGATGGTACGAGTATCTTTCCAGGTTCTTGGCGAACGGGTACAGTGCTTGCATTTTGCAAGCCGGGGAGAAATCACTCTACCTCGGCTGATTTCTACCCGATTTCTTCAACCTCTTGCCTGTTTAAGTTTATAAAGAAAATGGTAAATGTTAAATTAGCTTATTTTAGGGAAAGCGGGGATCACCTGCTTTCTGCAAATTGCGAATTCCGTAAGTTACACGCCATGCCGGAGGCTCTTTACCTACTGGAAGGCGCAATCTATCTGCGCGACCTTGGAGACAAGGCAGCATTTCGCCACGGTGCTTTTTGACTTTGCGAAGGCCTATGACACCACTTGGCAATACGGTATTATGGAGATCCTTCATTCTATTTGGGTGAAGTGACTCGCCTCCATTTTTATGTATAAGTTCTTAAAAGATCGGCGATTGAGAAAGCCCTTTCCGAGCCTGTCGGGAAGAGGCAGTTGTCCCGTATGAAGCGTCTTTGCCGCCCCTCTCTTTAAAGTAAGCATAAAAATGGCCATAAAAATGGAGGCGAGCCACTTCGCCCCAATAGAATGATGGAGCTACATAATACCGTATTGCCAAGTGGTGTCATAGGCCTTGTCTAAGTCAAAAAGCACCGTAGCGAAATATTGCCTGCTAACGAAAGTCTAGAAGATAGATTACACTTTCCAGCCGGGACAGAGCATCCAGCGTGGAGTGGAACTTACTGAAACTGCAACTTTGGATTTCTTCTGGCACATCTCAGTTGCTTACCGTGCAGCGCTGGCTCCAACAGACTCAGAACCACTCACGAATTTCAGTTTTCTTCGGCCAAGACTTTGATGATGCACTCTTGCCGCCTTTACTGGGATAACCACGATAGCGATCTCTTCTTAAATAAAACTCGCCTGGATGTAGTGGACTCTCACCGATTTCTTAGTATTGTATTTGACCGACGCAGCACCTGGGATGCGCATATTATCAGCCTTAGGATCTCTTGTATCCTCGCCCTGGACATTCTTCTCCCCGTGGCGTTCAGCACTTGAGGTGTTGATAAAGCTACTCTTAAACTTTTATTACCGCTCCTTTGGTCGTTCCTAGCTATGTAGACAACGAATACGATTTCTACGCATGCGCAACCGAGCGTGAAGTACGGAAGGTGTCTAGAGCCACACATTGATCTGCCCTTAGCAACCCGCTGTCACCGGGTCTCCTATCAAGAGCCTCTTTGTCGATGCTAAAGAGATGCGGCTCACTTTACGGCGTACACAGTGCATTATGCGTTAACCAGCCTTGCCAAACGGGCCCCAACTTTCGATATGCTTCATTTGTTATTTTTTATCGGATTTAAATGAAACTTGTTATAATTAGTTTATTGTGATTAGAACATTAAATTAAAACATGATAGTCTTTGGGATTTTCTTCTTCATTCTAGAGCATGTGTTCGAGATGGCCTCAATTTAGTTCAGTGCATTTCTTGAGGCGCAGTACAAAGTTGTCCAAGACGTCCTTACAAATAGACCTAGAAATGACTCTTATTTCCTCCCGGATGGTTTCATTGAGTTCAGTGATGTTCCTAGGTCTCCCTACGTACACCTGGTCTTTGAAATAGCCCTAAAGGAAGAACTAGGGAAGAGGGCGCTAAGGTCTGGGCTATGAGGTGCCTACTCAAAATCAGTCTTGAGACTTATCACATGACCTCCAAAGTTCTTTTGCATCCAATCACGGGAAGAAGAATGGTCAGATGATGTCTCTGGCTGAGATTGCATCCCATACTAGTGGCTACTTCATCGGGTTTGGAGGTCCCCCAAAGACAGTTTTCTTTGAGTTCACCTTTCCTTCAAGATGAAAGTGGGCTTCATCTGAGGTCCAAATTAGGTTAAGGAAATCTGGCGTCTCCTGGATCTTCTCCAGTAACTTGACTGTTATAGCCTTTCTCTCCTGTTTGTCTAAGGCTCTAAGGTTCTGCTTCTTCTGTATTCTGTAAAGCTAAGCCCTTATATATTTTACGAGTACTCTTCTGGGACTGATTTAGTTTGTGCACAAAGCATCTCAGACTCCGCTGAACTGACTCTCGCACACACTCGACCAGCTCGGCTGTACGCTTCTTGGGATGTTTTGAGTGGCTTGGATAATTTTCATTGGCTGCGTTGTTCTCCATAGTCCACACTTCTCAAAGTGGTCCACCCAGTATTGAACTCTGCTTTTGGAGGGAGCCTTCTTACATCCAACTGAGGCATGAAAGTCTCCTGCATTTTCTTGAACGAGCCCCTCTTGTAGAAATGTTTAACGCATTATATTCTTTGCTCGAGTTTCCATTAAGATCTAGTTGTGTTCACGGGCCTTGCTTCTGTCATATCCTGCAAAATAAGGGTGATTAATTAATAAATGTAGGGGATATCACCAAAAGGTGCCGCTCACTCGGTCGCCAACGGGTCTCATTTCGCCTGCGGGCGAGCTCTACGGTGTCTATGACCACGCGAGGCGCCAATAATACCCCACATCCTATAAATAATCACACACCGCATATATTAACAGTGTTCCCAGTCGGCTACACCATAGCCCCTAACTATTGCTCTTCAAGCGCACTTGCAGTCTTACCATCTATTTTTTTATCATTACCATAATAATTACCAATATATGCTTATCAATAACCTTACAATATTATTAGCAATATTATTAGCAATATTATTAGAAAAATTCTTGCCAATATCCTTAAAAATATCCCCCGTAAGGGGCACGGCGATATGCTTTCCTGGCCACCGTGTTGAGGGGACTCAGCGCCCCGTCTGGCCCCAGCTTAGCCTCTTCTCCTTCTTTCTGACACCCTCTTTTCTTACCCCGCTTCCTCACTTTCCATACAACCTCTCCCACAACTTTCTCTGGCCGGCCTCTAATTTCACAGGGTAGACGCCGACCAGCTTCCTATCTTCCAAATCCCTTCCTCTCTGGGATCTTTTCTTCAGGGGTTGTTACCAGAGAGGCTCTGGCCTTCTCGTGGCGAGGGGGGTCAGCCCTGGGCCCCTTAGGGGACCCATAGTGCTGCCAACAAGACTTTTAACATGCCCCTCTTTCTTTCCTCCTCTATTACGCTCTTCCACTGCCCTTTATTTGCCCCTCTTCCTTCACCTATCTAGTAGTCCTTATCGATACCCAACCTCTGCTCGTTTAATGGATTGATTCAGAATTGTTCTTTCATGAAGGTGAAAGAGGCTGGGCATCTCCACTGCCCTCGTCTACCGAATGCCCTAGGAGAACCCCATCGTTGGCCCCTTTTCTCCATGCGTAGGAGAACTCGGGCAGCCTCTTAGGGTTATAAAGATGGTGTGGTGGATCCGTACCCATTCTTCAAGAGGACATACCGGACGTAACTGATTGTATAGTTGCAGTAGTGCCGGGCCCTTGTAGGCCTCCATGGTGGGGAGCCTCGAGGGGTAATGCGAAGTTTTTTTCTTTTTGCAATGGCTAGCCATAAACCAAAAACCTCCCCTTCTCGTAAGGGTTCTCGTGCCAAACGTTCCTTAGCTCCCCTTTCAGCCTTTCCTCGCTCGTTGGACCCCTATTCCAACGAAGTAGACCCAGATCTAGATTATCCTTGCTTCCTTGTCATGAATTCATCATCCGACATCCCACTTGCAAAGGTCGATGTGTTTGACGTCAATGAATCTGTTGAATCCCGCCGTGGTGAACCCCGCCGGATGTTATCCCACTCTCAACACAACCTTGTGCGAAATCTATCTTCGATAGCTGAAATTCCAATAACTGTCTCACCCCATCCGCGTCTGAATTTTGTCAAAGGTGTCGTCCGTTCAAACGAACTAAAGGACTACGACCCAACATGCCTTCAGAGTAAGCTCAGTACCCAACGTGTCACACACATACACAGGGTAACTAAAACATTAGGCTCCATTAAAGTCCCAACCGCCACACTGATTCTAACATTTGAACGACAAGAACTGCTGCAGTATATTAAAGCTGGGTACCTTCGTGTCCCGGTAAGTCTCTACATCGAACTACCCAGACGCTGCTCCAATTGTAATCAATTTGGACATGTTGGCCGTGCCTGTCGGCACCCTCGCTCCTGCGTGAATTGTAGCTCTGACTTCCATGGCCCCAAATGCACCAAACACCCCACTGTGCCAACTGCGGAGGTACCCATGGTGCTGCGTCAAAACTCTGTTCTATATTTTTATATGAAAAGGAAGTGCTCGCTTTTCGCGACTCCCTACGTCTAGATATAAGAGAGGCCCGCCAGCGTGCCCGAGCACAAACCTCGCCACTCGGCCGACTCTTCTCTGACGTTTTACGTGACGCTGGACGAAACCGACCATCACGCGCGAGTTCCGACCAGCCTGAAGCACTTCACCCTAGATCTACTTGCAGCGTCGAAAACATTCAGAATATGCAGTCGAAGCATCGCTCTCACACCGAGATAACCAATGTAGCCCCCCTCTCTCCAGCAGCTCTAGCTAGGAGAGACGCTCAGGGTGAGACATTTGAAGACATCAGACGCTATTTGAAAGAATCATCAATATCGACCAGTGAAGGTTCATCCACCCTGCCCCGAGACCCAAAGCCCAGCGGTAAGAGGAAGGATTCCTCACCTTGGTCATCGACCACCAATAAGCGGGCAGCCTCTGGAGCTGACTCGGCCGAACCCCGAGAATCTTCAATGGACTCCTCCCCTATGGCTGAACATTCTATGCCCTTAAGTCCGTCCCGCTCTTCCCAGGACTTAGGCCCCATCCTGATCCAAACGATGGCAGATATACACCCAGCTCCACACACCTCGCTCAGATCACCTGTTCGTTCCGCTCACCCTTCAACCCAAGATCCGATGGAAGCAGTTGATACTCCAACATCACTAATCGCGGTGGTTGGACCAACTCGACAGACACCAAAAATACCTTCGACCCATGAATCCGGATCTCCGGCCGAAAATTCCTTCTTGATCTTCCTTTCCAGCCAGGTTGTGAGCCTGAAATACAATCAAGGGCCTCGGTCGGTTCTCCAAAAACCCACGAAAAAAATCCAGTTACTGCTCCATCTAGGATCTCTCCCCCTGCAAAAACAGGCTCCTCAAAATCAGCTCTCCGTCTCCCAAGCTCTTTGGGACGAACTTCAAATACAATATCGGCCTCAAAAGAGAAAAATATATCCACAGTGGTATCTAATCGTCACACATAATATTTTCCATTTTACAATGGAATTATCAAGGCGTTCTTCCAAAGTGGGAATAACTCAAAATTCTTTTAACGACTATCCAATCCGCTGTTATTTGTCTTCAGGAGAATAAACTGGGTATATAGCCCTTTCCACCAGTACCCGGCTGTCTCACTTTCAACTCTATTGCTCCTGCTGGAAGCCCCTTTCATGGGGGCGTGTCAATTATGGTATCTTCATCCCACCATGTTTCTCCCATCTCCCTACATACTACCCTCCAAGCTGTTGCCGTGAGGGTTTTTCCTACTAAGCTTTTTACCGTTTGCTCTATTTACCTACCTCCTTGTTTATCATTGTCAAGACCCGACCTTTTAGAACTTATAGACCAGTTGCCCTCTTCAACCAGTTGCCCTCCCCATTCTTATTACTAGGAGGTTTTAACGCCCGTCACCCATGCCCGATTCCGAAAGAACCCAACTTTGTGCAACAAGGTCGAACCGAAACCGAGCTCGTGCGCTTCGCCAAAGAACCCTTCGTCAGGCTCGCCGAAATTCATGGCGCCGTTACGTTTCATCAATTTCCTCTATGACACCTACTGCTAAGATCTGGAAGAGGATTAATAAGATCAGGGGCCGTTATGCTAATCATCATACCCCCACACTCAACTTAGACGGTTCCTTGGAGAATGACGGCCTGGCCGTCATCAATGCTTTTGCTGACCATTTCCGCACCGTAAGCAGTGTGAACCGTTACGATAAGGCTTTTCAATCCTACAAATCAAAGGAAGAATCTCATTCTCTCAACTTCACAACAAAATCTAACCTTCCGTATAACGCTCTATTCAGCATCCATGAGCTGCATAGCGCTTTGTCGCTTTTCAGATCTACTTCCCCTGGCCTTGACGAGATCCATTTCGATATGATTCGGCACCTACATCCACACTCTACTCTCTTCTTACTTGATTTGTACAACCTTTTAATGGGTGAAGGGTTTTTACCCGTCACCATGGCGCATTGGGATCATCCTTCCCTTTGTCAAACCAGGCAGGGACGGGTTGGATCCAGATCACTACCGCCCGATAGCTCTCACCAGCTGTTTGAGTAAGTTACTGGAAAAAATTGTATTAGAGCGCCTAAACCGATTCCTAGAAACCAATTACCTTCTCTCTCCATTTCAATGTGGCTTCCGCAAAGGTAATAGTACCCTTGTCTTACTAATACGTTTCGAGGGATCGGTTCGGAAAGCTTTCTCATTAAAGCACCGAGTCCTGGCCATATTTTTCGATATTGAGAAAGCTTACGACACAACATGGAGATACGGCATCTTGAAGCAGCTACACGTCTGGGGGATTAGAGGCCTTTTACCTTCACTTATTCAAAGTTTTTCAGCATCTCGATCCTTCAAGGTACGTGTTGGAGACGCATACTCTGACCTGCAACCCCAAGAGGAGGGAGTTCCTTAGGGCAGTGTTTTAAGTGTCTTATGTTTTATAATTGCCATCAATGATATTATTTCGTCTCTCCCAGAGGGTGTATCGGCAACTCTGTTTGTCGATGATTTAGCACTATACTGTTCCTCACCTCGCCTTTCATCAGCAGCGCGTCGGCTACAACTGGCGGTCGATGCTGTATCCAAAAGAGCACAACTTAAGGGATTCCGCTTTTCCACGAACAAAACCAAAGCAATGTATTTCCACCGAGGCAGAGGGGTTCTTGTTCCGTCATCTATCTCTCTACAAGGCGAAGATATAGAGTTTGTCTCCGAGTTTCGGTTCCTTGGCGTAACTCTCGATCCAAAGTTATCCTGGTTACCACACCTACGCTGACTTCGAACAGGCTGTCTGCGGGCTCTAAACATTTTGAAAGTTCTCTCACACACTTCGTGGGGCAGCGACCGACAAACATTGTGGACATTATACACAGCCCTCGTCCTAGACAAATTGGATTATGGCTGTCAAATTTACTCATCGGCTTCCCCTTCAGCCCTTAAAATGCTGAACTCCATTTGAAACCTCGGAGTTCGCCTTTCTAGTGGACCCTTCCGTACTCCTCCTGTCAGCAGCCTTTACTGCGAGAGTGGGGTACTCCCTTTGCCCTACCATAGACTTAAAATCTGCATGCGATACCTCTGCCGAGTACAGCAAGCCCCTGTATCAGAGGTCTACAGATGCCTGTATGCTGCCGAATCAACGGCGGCATATGATAAGTTGCCATCTTTACCCCGCCCTTTATAACCTTCGCATAGATCATCTCTCTAACCTGGGTGCTCCAAGGGTCCTTACCCTTCCATCCTTACTGACCCCTAGTTGGCGTGCTCCTCTCCCCACAGTATGTACCAACATGTGAAGCCTGGAGAAGTCCTCCATGGACCCTCGTATCATTAAGAGCCTGTTCTTAGAGCATTCGATCTCCCACAAACAATGCTGCCCACTATACACGGATGGCTCTAAGTCGGAAGGTGGCGTGGGTGCCGCAGCTATCTACCCAGGAGGAGAATTCCTAACTCTATGTTTGCCGCCAGCAGCATCCATTTTTACCTCTGAAATTTCAGCAATCCTTTTAGCAATCCTTTACCTTTTAGTGATTTTGTCATTTTTTCCGACTCAAGGAATGTCTTACAGTCAATTAGATCTTTTAATGCGTCCCATCCCCTGGTCACAGAAATTTGCAACTGGCTGATCCAAAATGCGTCCCGATATAAAATTATTTTTTGCTGGGTCCCTGGGCATGTGGGCGCCCTGGGCATGTGGGCGCCCTGGGCAACGAGAAGGCTGATCAGCTGGCCCGCTTAACACATTCTGTGTCCCCTGAGAACTCGGCTCTGCTTTTTAGGGACTACTTTCCTTCAATAAGAAAATATATTTATCAACTGTGGCAGAATGAATGGGATAACTGTTCATAATCCAAACTATAAAAAATTAAAAATTCTATTCGCTCTTGGCCCTAGAGTCATCATAGAATGCGGTCGTTGGAGGTGGCCCTTTGCCGAGTTCGCATTGGCCACACGAGACTTACTCACGGCCATCTTGTTTCGGGTGATGCTCATATCAGCCCTTGCTGTCGTTTTTGCAGTGGGGACCAATCGGTTGCCCACCTTTTATTGGATTGTAGCCATTTTGCAATCTCCGGTTTTCCTGTTTCCCGACCCTTTTAACTATTCCTCAACACACCCGTCTTTGATTCATATTGGCGGAGGAATCTTTTAACCCGTCGTTTTTTTCATTTTTGTCACAAAGTGGTCTCCTCCCTTTTATAGATAATTTGTCTCGTTTCACTCTAGTTGCCATATAGAAACCACTTGGATTGGGCAGCAACCCACTAGTAACTTACCTTAAACCTTCTCATCCAACCATCCCGGATCACCGCTGGGGAAAAGGAGGCAACGCCCCCTAACCCCTGATCTCTTGTTTGGGGAGGTAATAACCTGCTTCACCTCAACCCTCATTTTCTTCACATCCCCTTTCTTCCTGTTTTAGCGATCTATCGATTTTAGGCCGTGCCTAAAGTGGGGCCACCAAGCCGATTGGTTGCCAATTCACTAGGAGGGAGGACTGACCTCAAATTGCGGCTGCTGGTTTTGCCGACCCCGTGTTCAGCCGTCGGAGAGCGGGCTACTCTGTGGAGTGATGAGCCTTTGCGTCCCATGATAATTATAGGGTCACCATACCCAATGATGAGTTCTATAAAAAAAATAATACTCCCCCTCTACCTTCTTCTCGACCATCGCCGTAGCCGACTTTGGGCAGCTCCACTGAAAAAAAATGGAGGTTTTCCCTCCCTGTACTTTCGCAGGGGACCCACCCTAACTCTTCAAACGGAGAGGAGGCTTACTCCTCTCCTATGCTTACGTGTGCAGGGGGCTTCCCCTCATCCCCTTCTGATACTTTCTCCAGCGGCAGTCCCCACTTTAATTACAAGGGAAATGCCAAGAAAGCAGGCAGGCGGTCCATAATTCACCGGAGCGGCTCGATAGAGCCAAGACCCTTAGGGTAGCAAGGGATAGCAGAGACCGTCGGCCAGCCCCCTAATGTCCTGCTAGTCTGCGTGAATAGTTTACAGGGGGTCAGTATATCTCCCCCCCCCCTCTCTTCCTTAACGGATGGCGGTTCGTCGGCATTGGAAAGTGAAAACTGAACCTCGAATGGGATCTATGATGTCTCGGGGGTGGGAGGATGGCCACACGGAGGGCCCCCCTGAGATGGACATGGCCCCTGAGGCGGACATGGTCCCTGAGGTGACCCAGCTCCAGACGATAGGATCTTTCTTGTGGTCGAACCCGGTCTCGGTGCCAAACACAGAACCCGAGTCCAGCCCTATGCAAGCTCATCCTCAGACGGTTAGGTTGACCGATGCCTTACAAAGAGAGGAGGGCTCTCCTCCCCAAGCTGGTGCTCCTATCACAGGCAAGACCTTCTCCATTTCAGAGAAGGATCTTGCCGAGGCCGGCTCATCTGGCCTAGGGGCTCATACCGGCTAGAGAGAGAAACAGGATCATTCCCCACCCTCCTCTACTAAAAAAAAGAACAGGAAAAAGACTTGGCTCCTCTCCCTTCCCGGGGGCCGCTGCCGTTTCGGTGTGCGACCAAGTCAAGAACGGCACGTCCAGTTCTGGTGCTCTCCCGGGTGAGGAGTCCCTGACAAAGACCAAAAGTGCGCAGAGCAGAGCTTCGATTACGCCGGGGCCCCCTATTCAGAGGTTACCTGGCGTTTTCGAGCCTGCTCGCGTCAAACGCCGAAGGTGACCAGTTAATCGGATGGGAGCCTTCTGGCAAATACGTCGAATCCCTCCGAGACGGCTGTTGATTATTGCCATTCAGAAACTTGATAGAACGTCGGTAAGTGTGACGCCGCACTCTACCATGAACTTTGTGAAAGGAGTGGTTTATGCGAGAGAACTTGTGGACTAGTCCATAGACATCACCTTAGAGCTGGCCGACCAGGGAGGAGTAAAGGTCAAACGTGTGATGAGAAAACAGGGAGAGGGCTTCGATACCCACCCCTACACTCTTCGTCACGTTCGACTGTGACAAGCTCCCTGAGTCGGTGCATGACGGCTGGTATCGCTACCGCGTGAAGGCATTGGTGCCACTGCCGCGGAGGTGCTATTACTGCCACCGTTTCGGCCATACTAATCGTTCCTATCAACGTGCAAAGTCGAGGTTACCCGAAACCTCTGTAAGTTGCTCCAAGACTGCAAACGATAAGTCCAAATCGTGTGTGGCCTAGCGTGTCAATTGCGAAGAACCGCAGCCCGCTTCTTCGAAGAAATGTGGTGCGTATCTCCTTGAGAAGGAAATCCTGGCCGTTCAGGCCCACGATCGTCTCTCATTTCGCGAGGCTAAAGGCCGTGATCGTAGTGCTCCAGGCGCTGCCCGGGACGTCCTATGCCTCAATGTTAAGAAAGACACCATCTGCTCCTGGCCCATCCAGGCCTAAGAGCACGGTCCTTTCCGCACCCATTCGAAACCGTATGCGGGTTCTACCCACACCTAGCGGTAACACAACTGAAGTTGGTCGTGAAGCCATCTTCTGGGGTTTCTAAAGCTTCCTCCCGAAAGAAGGACATTACTAAAGGAGCTTCGGCTCCTACACCTAGACAGAGTGCTGGGCTGGGTTACTCTTAAGTGGTGGATCCTCCAAAGGAGGAACCCCCGTTTCTGCCTTAGGCAGAGGGATGAAAAGACTCGCATGGCGATCCCAACCTTCCCCGTTAAGTCTTTGTAGGCATTTGGCCGTCAACAGCGCCCGGAGTACTGCCTCCGGGAAGCTTACGGCCATTCCCGTTTGGGCCTGCTCTTCGAAGAGAAGGCCTGAAGGGTATATTCCTTTAATGGAATTGCTGCAGGCTCCGGGCCAACTTGGAGGAGCTGTGGAGGCCTGTCTCCTCCTCTTTTCCCTTAGCTATCGTTTTGCAGGAGACCATTTTGGGCACGTACCCCCTACCCACCCTCTCAGGGGTTTGTGATTCCACCATCACGGGATGCTCTCCTAATGCATAACCTGATTTTAGGTGGCCTCCATGGTAGTCATTACTTTTCATTTCAAATATCAATTTCTGGGCCGCTGCCGCCCTAGAGCCCGCCCCGGTGGTGCTTGGCGCTGTGGTTCGCCATTTCAGGAAATGACTGATTTCTCTATCTCAGTCGAGGAGATTAGGTCGGTAGATGAAGCTGTTAAGTTCTTCTCCGGCAACCTCATCGCCGGAGACCTAGCTACTATTCCTAGGAAGGTCTGGCCATTTTGCACGTGACCACACCCGTGGTGATCAGCCGAATGCGAGACGACCCTCAAACAGAACGATTTCACTGGCAGTGAATTTCGTCCAGCTAGGGATAGGTTACAATATATTTCGAAGCACGCCCGCCGCTCTTTTTGGCGAGCATACGTGTCTTCACTTAACGGGAAGACCCCTTTAGCAGAGGTGTGGAAGCGACTCAAAAGGATTCGGGACAAGTTCTCGCAGGACCTCCCTCCCGTTCTCCAGGAGAATGAGGCCGCAATCTCGGACCCCGCGTCCGTGGTGGAATCGTTCGCGACCGCTTTTTCGGCATTCTCTGGCCATCATTCAATGCACGTCGTGATGTCGCGGAAGGCCGCCGACTGGACTTTACCTCCAGAGGCGGAGAACCTTTCAACGACATGTTTACTTTGAGTGAGTTGCGTTCCTCTTTCGCTTCGTGCGCGGACACCACCCCTGGTCCAGACGATGTCCCATACGCCATGCTTCGACACCACCCCTGGTTCAGATGATATCCCGTAAGCCATGCTTTGACACCACCCCTGGTTTAGATTATTTACCATAAGCCATGCTTCGACACCTGGGTGAGCGAGGCATGGCCTTTCTGTTAGATTTGTTCAACAGGATAGGGTAGAAGGTATCCTCCCAGATTACTGGCAAATCGCTACTGTGCTCGCTTTTCCCAACCCGGGGAGAGATCACTCTGCCCCGACTGGTTTCCGCCCAATCTTTCAAACATCTTGCGTGTGCAAGTTGATGGAGAAATTGATAAATGTTAGATTAGCATTTTTTTCTGGACAGCGGAGGCCATCTGTCTTCTGCACAGTGCGGCTTTCGCAAGTTCCACTCCACGTCGGATTCTCTGCTCCGACTGGAAAATGCCGTCTGCGAGGCTTTCCTTCGTAGACAGCACTACACCACGGTGTTTTTCGATCTGGAGAAGGCCTATGATACAGCATGCCGATACAGGATCATGGATACTCTCCACGAGATGGAGGCGAGGTGATGCCTCCCAATCTCAATATCTGAACTTTTGCGAGATCATCGACTCCACGTACGGGTGCGGGGAGCCCTCTTCAGCCCAATGCAGCAGGAAGAGGGTGTCCCGCAAAGAAATGTCCTTAGTATCGCACTCTTTGCCCTGAGCATCAACGGCATCAACTCGGTGCTGTCGGAAGATGTTCTCACTACGCTCCGCGTGGACGACCTTTCTATCTCTTTTTGGCGCGGCACAGATACCAACTTTAGAGCGTCGAATCAAACAGGCATTGAACCGCGTCTCTCGCTATACTGAAGCGCACAGGCTTCGGTTTTGCTTGGCCAATACTAAGCTGGTGCATTTCTACCGCCATCCATGGCTCCATCCTGACTCAGACTTGTTTCTCAAAGCCGTGCGCCTGGAAGTGGTGGACTCTTGTATATGACCGACGCCTCAATTACGAGGCTCATATTCGCAGCTTTAGGGTCTCTTGTACCCGCGCCATGGATATTCTTTGTTCCCTGACGTTCAGCTCCTGAGGCGCTAATAGGATTACTGCCTTACTTTTTATAGATCTTTTGTTCGTTCGAAGCTCGACTACGAATGCGAGTTTTATGCATCCGCAGCCGAGCGTGTATTGCGGAAGGTGGACTCGATCCACCACACCGACCTTCGCCTGGCCACCGGTGCCTTCTGCACATCCTCCATTGAGAGCCTACTAGTCGATTCTCTGGAGATGCCACTCGCTCTGCGCCGTTAACAGTGCATTATTCGCATGTACTCGTGAGCTTGGCGCCTCCCTCAGTCGCCAACTGCTCTCACTGCATCCGCAGCTGATCTAGACGGTGCCTATGCTGCCGAGAGAAGCCAGTCATACGCTAAACCCTTTGGCTTTATGGCTAAGAAACTCCTTCGAGAACTAGGTATAGCTCTCGGGCCGTGTCGCCCCTGGTTCTGCACAGGACGCCTTGCTGGAGGGTACCACTTTTGACTATTTGTCCCGACGCCTCTGCTTCCAAAGCTTCTACAGCGCCTGGAGTATTGCGTTCGGCTTTTTTGGAGCACACTTCTTGCCACGTTGGAACCGTGCCAGTGTATACGGATAGCTCCAAGTCCCAAGAAGGGTTTGGTTTCCACGCCGTATCCACTCTGTTTGAAGTCAGTGGGGCTCTGCCAGGCGCTGCGTCTGTCTTAACGGCCGAGCTGGTTGCAATCTACCGCTCGGTACGGGAGATTACGCGACGTACCCGGTTCGGAGACCGTAAGTGATTAATATAGACTCACAAAGTGCCCTGAGTGCTCTCCGGGCATTAGAATCTTTGTATTACCTGGTTCGCGATATTCGTGACGCCACAGTTTTGGCGAGCCGGGTGGATGTCGAGATTATCTTCTGCTGGAAGGTGGACATGTATGAATTGTGGGGAATGAACACGCCGATGAGGTCGTCAAAATGTCTTCAAGGACTGGGTGACCAGACCAGCGTTTCGCTCTTCCTCACACCCACTACATGCCAAGAATACGGGTTGCCCTCCGGGCAGCTTGGCAAAGAAGGTAGGGACTTAAAGTTCCGTGCCATTGCGCCGCGACTGTTCCCATGGACCTACTTACTCCTCAATGCCGCGACGGCTTCAGGTTTCTTTCTGTCGTCTCCGAATTGGACACACTTGCGGGACGCACCGCCATTTGATAGAGCGCTCGCTTGCACCTTACTGCGACGACTGCGTTGTCCCCCAGACTGTTTGGGCACATACTTGTTGAAGGTCTCAGTCTGGGTGATATTTGCGCACGTTACCTCTCCCGGTGCCAGGATGAGAGGGGTCGCTACCGCTTGTCTCTTGTACTCGGAACTGGTTCATGCACACCGACTTGCGGTTTGTACGACTTTTTGGAGGAGGCTGGCCTCCTTCACTTTATTTTACTGTTTGCTGTGGCTCGCATGCTCCTGCGCCGGGGGGGGGGCGAGGCGGGCCTACCCCTGACGCTGGAGCGCGCTTCCTTCTTGTTACCTTTTTGCTTTGCTTTGTTTTTGTTTTTAGCCTATGATTTTTTATCCCTATTTGTTATTTACTTGTTATTTATTTTTTAATATAGCCTAGTCGTAGGCTGTAGTGAGTAAGGTGACTTATGCCCAAGCAGGCAGTCGCCAGATGGGCTGTCAAAGTAGAAATTTAAAAAATGAAAAAGACCTATTTGGGTGTATAATAATATAACATAATAATAATAAGTATTTATAATGCGCCCTTCAGGGCTGTAAGCCCTCACAGAGCGCTGGTTGTGTAGCGAGTGACGATAAAATTTACAGGGGTGAGAAGGCAATTCTGAAGAGATGAGTCTTCAGGAGACGTTTAAAAGTAAAAAGGGAGGGAAGGATTGGACTTCGGCAGGAAGAGCATTCCAGAGTCTAGGAGCACAAACTGAGAAGGAACGGTCACCCATCGAGCAAAGGACAGAACGAGGAGTGTTCAGGAGGGGAGCGAGGATAGACCGGAGTGCCTGAAGAGTTTGACGACGGGAGAGGGCAGACGAGAGATAAGGTGGAGCCTCGAGGTTTAGGGCCTTGTAGATGATGAGAAGAATTTTATAGTGAGTACGGAAGCGAATAGGTAACCAGTGTAGCTCCTGTAACAGAGGCATCGAAGGAGAGAACCGGGGGCGGCGAAGTAGGTTCCGGGCAGCATAGTTTTGAACTAGTTGTAGGGGGCCAAGTGACGAAGAAGGGAGATTCACTAGAAGAGAATTGCAGTAGTCTAAGCGTGAGGTGACGAAGGCATGAATAGCAGTCTCGAGGCTTATTTGATCATAATGGGATCGAACACGTGAAAAGTTGCGGAGGAAACCGAAGGAAGACTTACAGATACGATGAATGTGCGGTTTAAAAGAGAGTTGCTCATCGAAAATAACACCAAGATTACTGACGGTAACAGAGAAGGCGACATTGGTTTCCTCAAAGTTAAGGGAGGAGAAGAGAGCTTTAGATTTCTCCACCATCGAAGCGGTACCAACAAGGAGAATTTCAGTTTAATCGTGGTTAAGTTTGCTAAAGTTGGCAGACAGCCATTCGTTTATGGAGGTGTAGGCTGAAAGGAGCTTAGTAATTGATTGAACGAAGGACACAGGAGATGAGGAAAGGTATATCTGAGTGTCATCAGCATAGAGGTGGAAGGACAGGCCCAAATCGCGAATAAGGGAGCCAAGAGGAAGTAAGTAGATGCGAAAGAGGAGGGGACCAAGGACTGAGCCCTGAGGCATCCCAAAAGGAATGGGCGCGGGCTCGGAGGAGAGGTTATCGAGAGTTACCAACTGAGTGCGGGAGGAGAGGTACGAGCGGAACCAAGCAAGTGCAGTGCCTGAGAGATCAAGGAAAGTCTGAAGACGATCAAGGAAGACAGTGTGATCGATGGTGCCGAAAGCAGAGGAGAGGTCTAGGAGGACTAGAATGGACGTACAACCCCTCTCGGCAGCTCTACGTAAACCGTCTGAAACATTAAAAAGAGCGGTTTCAGCAGTGCTTCCCTTTGAACTCCGATTGGTACGTTTCATCGATATTGCAGTTAAAAATATGGTCATTAAGACGAGAGAAAACCACTCTCTTGAGGATCTTAAGAGGAATGGAAGCTGTGAGATAGGGCGATAGCTAGATGGTTCAGAGGGGTTAAGGTGTGTTTTTTTAAGGATAGGACGAATTGAGGCATGTTTGAAGGAAGAGAGAACCACTCCTGTGGCAAGAGAAGTGTTAAAGAGATGAAGAATCAGTGGGAGGACAGCAGGGAGAATTCGGTGGTGGAGTTTGGGTGGAAAAACGTCCTTGGGGGATCCAGATTTGTTAGAACGTGAGATCACGGGTATTTACTTCTTCAGACGACGCCTGAGTGAGGATTTTAAGCTCCAATGGATTATGGTCGGGGAGAACAGCATGGGCTTGTTCAGACGACTGGAGTAGTATGGCGCGAAGGTTAATAATTTTATCAGAGAAACATTTAGAAAGAGTAGAGGGGTTGGTGGAAGGAGTAACAAGGAGTAAAAAGGAAAGTAAGTACCCTAGGAGACCTTACGGTCCATTCAAAGAGGGTACCTTTAGGCTAGCAATCGAGCAGGCACATGGCTGCTCAATTGTTTTGCATCCCTAAACGGCCACTTTTCAAGACTTTGTCTAGTCTTGACTTGAACTGGTCAACAGATTCACTGTTGACAACTTCCACTGGAAGTGCGTTCCACTTACCGCAGATACTGTAGGTGAAAAAGTTTCCACACAGATTGCGGTTGTAACGCTTCAGTTCAAGTTTGAAGCCGTGATTGCGCGTTCTGTTCTCACTCAGTATGAAAATATCCCGGTAGTCAACATTGTCGAACCCTCGAAGTATTTTGAAGACCTCGATGAGCTGACCACGCAGTCTACGGGTTTCTAGCGAGAACAAATCTAACTCCCTTAGTCTATCCTCATAACTTATAGGTCGGATGGAGGGAATCAGTTTGGTTGCCCTGGCTTGTACGCGTTCCAATCTCGCGATGTCCTTTCGCAATGAAGGACTCCAAAATTGTACGGCATACTCCAGGTGCGGTCGGACAAGTGAGTTGTACAGGCACATTACAATCTCCTGGTTCCGATAACCAAACTGGCGCTTAATATAGCTTAGCATCCTTTGGGCCTTTTTCTCCGCCTCAATGCACTGTTTCGAGAACTTGAGGTCACTAGTGATTGTTACACCCAAATCCTTCTCAGTGTCACTCGATTCAAGAGCAGTGCCCTTAAGGATATACTGAGACTGGGGGTTTTTGTGGCCGATATGCATCACTTTGCCTTTCCCCACGTTAAAAGGCATTTCCCCACGTTAAAAGGCATTTGCCACGTGTACGACCACTCCCCAATCTTCCCAAGATCTTCCTGCAGGCGGGCAGTATTTCCATCCTTTGCAACGTTCATACCAAGCTTGGTATCGTCGGAAAATTTGGAAATCTTGGCAACCATGTCACCGTCCATGTCATTGACGTAGATGATGAATAGTAGTAGTCCCAGGACAGAACCTTGAGGCACCCCGCTAGTAACGGGCACCCACTCAGAAGACTGTCCATTTACCACCACCCGTTGCCGTCTGCCAGTTAGCCAGTTCTCGATCCAGCCGGCTACCTTTCCGTCTATGCCAAGCGCTCGCACTTTCCGGAGAAGGCGGCGGTGTGGTACCTTATCAAAGGCTTTCTGAAAGTCTATGTAGACCACATCCAAGGAGAGGTGGGTTAAATTGGGCTAGGCGGGGAAAGACGACAGAGGAGACGAAAGATAGTCCGAGGGTCATTCTTGCTCTCAGACAAAAGTTTGCGGGAATGAGCCTCACGCGCTGATTTTAATTTGGAAGAATAAGTTGAAATAGCAAGGCGATAGGCAAGTGAGAGGGAGGTCATGTCCTGCCCACGGGAGCGTGCTTTATGAAGGGCACGTTCATGGGCACGTAAGGACCTCCTTGAACGAAGGAGTTCCATGGTTAACCAAGGGGCATGGTGATGGCGGTTTGAAGAAGGAGTGATAAGTGGGGCGTGCACGTCAAGGCAGGCGAGTAATGAATGGTGTAGTGAGTTTAAGGTTTGGTCAAGTCAAGCAGTAGTATCAATAGGAGGTAGGGCAGAAACAACATCGTTAAAGAGAGAACTAGTATGAATTGACGATAGTCGTGGAAAGGAGTAGGATCTCGGGACGAGCGAGTAGGTACGCGGTCGGGAATATAGAATTTAAAATTGACCAAGAAGTGGTCGCAAATCGTATTAGAAAGGTCAGTTACTGTTAGATTAGATATATGGAGGTTCGAGATGACTAAGTTATGGGTATTACCATCCCCAGTGTGAATAACGAGGTCAAAGACATACTCCGACTTATTGGTCAGGCTCCTAATGTTCAGAAGAGACGCCAACAGCGCCTGCTGATGAGCGTTGGGTAAAGGAAGAATGGTAGGGCGAAAGAGTTTCCTAAGGGACGCAGAAAGCCTCGGCCCCCTCCTAGTTGGGCGAGTTCGGGGGATACCAGTCCCCTTTATCTTCGCGTATGTGGCTGGAGAAAGACGATAATTTAAAGAGTTGAGTGAGAGGATCGAGTCCCTATCATACATAGTGAAGGAGGAAGGCTTTGTTTGTGTACATATCCACGTTAGATCATGTCAGTGACTAGGAAACCGCTCGTTCCATGACAAAATGTAGTAATACAGTGGCTAGAAGTATACTGTATAGAATGCCCTTGTATTAATTTAATTGCTAACTCTAAAATTACCTTTTGTGATTTACATATGTGATAGGGAGACATATCTCACCCTAAATTATATGTATACAATAAGATACGCACACCCTTGATCAGGGTTTAAGGGTAACTGAGGACTCGCGTTATTGGGGCGGAGCTATATACCGCTTGAGAACGTTCATGACGCAACGGGTGCAAATTCTGTGCTTGTTGAATTCTTACGATTTTGATAAAATATATGTTTGTTATCCTTTTCCGCCTTCACATCAGAGTAAAATTTGCCATTTAGGTGATGCAGTAATGATGTATATAAATGGTAATTACATGGTGCAAGGTCCGCTAAATATTAAGGACTGGAAAGAACTTCTCAACCTAACGCATTAATTTCTTTGGGTCAAACACCTGCCACGTGTAGGGGAGGGAGGAATCATTGTTATATAGGATGGCCCCCATTCGGTTGACCATTGAAAGTTGTTTTTGTTGAAAAAAAAATCATTAAACGTTGCAATTGTTAAACACAAGAGTGCAAACACTGTTTGTTTATTATTGAGGAGCTCATGATGAATAAGCCGTTCCAAATTCCGCCAAAGGCAAAGCTTGTTCTTCTGCTGTTAGAGACTACGTTTAGGAATATGAATGTTTTTTTCTTTGTAATTAAGCCATTGGGAGTTTTTTGCGCTTAGTATTGGGGTAAAGGATCCACTTTTCATCCCACGTAATAATTATCTCGAGAAATAGCTAGTGGGTATTTCGAGCCAATAGAGATGAAGCAATGATCAAGCATTGTAAACTTAGTCCTTCAGCCAGTTCATGTGACATCAAAACACCATTTTTGTAGACTATTCCCAAGATAGTACAAGCTTCTAATATGTGTATGTATTACTACAGTTATCTTTAAACAGCTTGTCTCATATTGGGGGCCCCCGTAAGGGGCGCGACGATTTTCTTTCGTGACCGCCGTACTGACGGGACCTAGCGCCCCGTCAGGCCCCAGCTTAGCCTCTTCTCCTTCTTTCAGACAGCCTGTGTTTCTCTCCTACTTCCTCACTTTCCCTACAACCTCTTTCTCTGGTCGGCCTCTATTTTCACAGGGTAGATGCTGACCTTCTTCTCAGCCAACTATCCCGGATCGGGGCTGAGGGGGAAGGGGACAATGTTCCCTAACCCCTGAGCTCCGGTTTAGGATGGTGGGTTTTTAACCTGCTTCATCTCCACCCATACCTTCCTTACATGCCATTTCCTTCTCATTTCACACTCTATCCTTTTTACGCCGTGCCCAAGGTGGGGACGCCATGCTGAAGGGCTGCCAAGTCACCAGGCAAGAGGGCTGGCCGTAAATGGCGGCACCTTTCTCTGCCAGCCTCGTACGCACCCCTTGCAGAGTGGGCTACTGAGAGGGGTGATTAGCGTCTGCACCCTGTGAATAAAAACGGGTCACCATGCCCAATGATGAGTCTAACAAAAAAATCCCCTTAATTTCCCTCGGGCAGCTTCCTGTGCTTTCACAGGGGACCCTCCAAATCTCTTTAACCGGAGAAGAGGCATACTCTTCTCCTTTGTCTACGGGGGTAGGGGACTCCCCCTCAGCCCATTGTCTGGAGGTGCCCTTGGGTGCCTCCCTCTTTCCAGCGTCAGTTCCCACTTACTTTTCAAGGCGAATGTCAAGAAAGCCAGCAGGCAGCACATAACAGACCGCTCCCCATTGAAGCGGCTCGGTAGGGAAAACCCTCTTAGAGGGAAGAGGGAAGATAGGGCCCATCGGGCGCCTTCCTGCAGAGACCTGCTGGCTCTTATACTGACTTTAACGGGGGTCAAGGCCTGTGCCTCCCCATACTCGACTCGTGACACAGCTGCCAATGGGACCTGTGATGTCCTGAGGGGAGGGCAAATGAAATGGAGCTCCCCTCCCCCCGAGATAGACATGGTCATTGAGACAACCCAGCCTCAGACGGTAGGGCCTTCCATGGAGGCGAATTCTGGATCGGTGCCAAGCACCGAACCCGAGTCCGCCCCTTTGCAAGGTCTTCCTCAAACGGCTCGGGTCTCCAAGGTAGTACAAAGAGGGAAGGGATCTCCTCCTCCGGCCCGTGCCCCTGCGACCGCCAGGACCTTCTCCATCTCGGATAAGGACCTTGCTGAGGCCGGTCCATCTGACATGGGGGCTCCTGCCGGTGGAGGGGAGAATCGGGTTCATTCCCCGTCCTCCTCTCCTAAAAAGAAGAAAACAAGAAGAAATGGACGAAAAAGACTAGGGGCTCCTCTCTATCCACGGGGGCTGCGGGGACAGATGGGTCTGCTGCTTTGGTAAGTGACCAAGCCAAGATTGGCACGTCCGGTCTCGCTGCCTCCCCGGGTGCGGAGTTCCTTGACAAAGACCGAAAGTAAAAGTACAAGTGCGCAGAGCGGAGCCTCGATTATGTCGGGCCCCTCATTCAGAGACTACCTGACGTTTTCGAGTCCGCTGGCTTCAAACGCTTCCTCGTTATTCGCTCCACTGATGGCAGCATGTTGGCCAAGGGCAACATGATTTATCAGAGGAGAGCATTAGCTAGTGCAATTGGTAGAGAGCCGAAAGTGACCCGTTTCTCGGACGGAACCTTCTGGCGAATGCGGTGAATCCCTCCGAGGCGGCCATGATTAGTGCCCCTCGGACACTTGATGGCCCCTCGTGAGTGTGACGCCGCACTATACCATGAACTTCGTGAAAGGAGTAGTTTATGCGAGGGAACTCGTGGACTACTCAATAGACGACATCACTTTAGAGCTGGAAGACCATGTGGCGGTCAAGGTTGAACGTGGGATGAGAAAACAGGGAGGAGCCTCGAGACCCACCCCTACACTCTTCGTCACATTCGATGACTGTGACATCTCTCTGAATCGGTGCGTGCCGGTTGGTATCGCTACCGCGTGAAGACATGGTGTCACTGCTGCAGAGGTGCTATAACTGCCACCACCTCGGCCATTCTAATCGCTCCTGTCCACGTGGAAAGTCGGGGCTAACCGAAACCTGTGTAAGTTGCTCTAAGGCCGCACACGATAAGTCCAAATCGTATGTGGCCAAGTGTGTCCATTGCGGAGAACCGCATCCCGCTTCTTCGAAACAATGTGGTGCATATATCCTTGAGAAGGAAATCCTGACCGTTCAGGCTAAGGATCGTCTCTCATTTCGCGAGGCTAAGGACCTAGTCCTGGCGCGCCCAGCGCTCCCCGGGACATCGTATGCCTCAATGTTGAAAAAGATATCCTCTGCTCCTGGCCCCTCCAGGCCTACGAGTACGGTTGTTTCCGCGCCCATTCGGAACCCTTCTCCGGGTTTTACCCACCCCGGGCGCTCCCTTGGTAAAGCTGGCAGCAAAAAGGATCCAAACAAGCCCAGGCTAAAACCAGGGTCCCCCCCCCTTCTCCCAGCGTGACCGTTTCCCGCAAGGCAAAACGGCCACGCGCATCCTCCGAGTCGTTAGATTCACACGAGCCAACACCCCTGAAGTTGGTCGCAAGGCCATCTTCTGGGGTTTCTAAAGCTGCCCCCCGAAAGAAGGACAACACTAAAGGAGCTTCGGGATCTTTCATCCACGCCTAGTGGTGGGCTAGGTGGCTCGGAGACTGTGGATCCTCGAAAAACGGGCCCCCCACCTCCGAATCCTCCCTGCCCACCTAGGTTTCAAGGCGAAGGTTGGAAAAGAATAGCATGGCGAGCCCAACCTCCCCTAATAATTCCTCTAAGGCGACAGCGCCTTCAGCCCATTGTGCGCCCAACAGCGCCCGGAGTTCTTCCTCCAGGAAGCGTACGGCCATTTCCGTGAGGGTCCTCACTTCGAAGAGGGCCCTCGTATCTCCTTCGAGCTAGGTGTGAGGGGCATATTCCTTCAATGGAATTGCCACGGACTCCGGGCCAACTGGAAAGAGTTGCGGAGGTTCGTCTCTTCCCGTTCCCCGTTAGCTATATTGTTGCAGGAGACCATGCTGGGCGCATGTCCTTTGCCCACCTTCCTGGGGTATAAGGGTTTTGCAACCCCACCACCACAGGATGGGGGCCGGGTGGAAGGATGTGCGATTTACACCCGGCATGATGTCTCCGCTCTTCTCTTGGCTTTAGATACCTCCTTTTAGACAACAGCTGCACCTTGATGGGAGGTATACTGTTATTTCCGCGTACATTCCACCGTCAGCTGACTTCGACGCAGGGGACTTCCGTCGCGTCGTGGCACAGTTGCTGAGGTCCTTTCTCTTGCTCGGAGATCTAAACGGTAGACACCCCATCTGGGAAGACTACTCTATTAATCCCCGGGGTCAAGTCCTTGCCGACATGATCGACGAGCTTGAGATGCGTGTCCTAAATGTGGATGAGTTTACGCATTACTGCATTAGAATCGGGGCATTAGAATCTTCGTATCCTCTGGTTCGCGATATCCGTGACGTCACGGTTTTGGCGAGCCGGGCGGATGTCGAGATTATCTTCTGCTGGGTTCCTGGACATGTAGGAATTGCGGGGAATGAGCGCGCCGATGAGGGCGCCAAAGAGTCCGCGAGGACTGGGCGACCGGACCAGCGTCTCGCTCTACCTCACACCAACTACATGACAGGAATACAGGCAGCTCTCCGGGCTGCTTGGCAAAGAAGACGGAAGACGGTCGACTGGAACTTAAAGTTGCGCGCTATTGCGCCGCGACTGTTCCCATGGACCTACCCCCCAATGCCGCGAAAGCTTCAGGTTGCTTTCTGTCGTCTCCGAATGGACTCACTTGCGGGACGCACCGCCATTTGATGGAGCGCTCGCTTGCGCCCTACTGTAAAGACTTCGTTGTCCTCCAGACTGTTCGGCACATTCTTGTTGAATGTCCCAGTCTGGGCGATCTTCGCGCACCCTGTCCCGGTACCGGGACGACCGGCGTCGCTACCGCTTATTCCTTGTACTCGGGACGCGTTCGTGCGCATTGACTTATGGACTTTATGACTTTTTGAAGGAGGCCGGACTTCTCCCCTTTATTTGACCTTTTTGCGTGCTTCTTTTTGTAGGTCGCATGTTCCTGCACTGGGGAAAGGCCGGTCTACCCCCGACGCCAGAGCATGCTTCTTTCTTGTCCTCTTGCTTTTGTTCATTATTTTTTAGTTACTTGTTAGTTGCATATTATTTGTTTGGTTATTTATTTTCTAATATAACCTAGTATTAGGCCGTATGGAGTACGGCGACTTATGTCCAAGTAGGCAGTCGCCAGATGAGCTCTTAAAAAAAATAACATTACTTTCTTTACTGCGGAATAATATTCCCCCACCCTTAGGTTTTCAGTACTAAAGATTTCTCTGTGGCAGCCGCACCTATCAGTTGGATCCCTGAGGAATCTACTAAGGCTCTTGGAACAAGTTTGAACACCCAGAAAACCATAGTTTCAAGCCTTCATTTCGGCCGGGACCTAACGTTAGTGTTCCCAGAGGGAAAAACCATCGAAATCTATTGTAGACATGGAGAGGAGACCTGTCAAATTTCGCGTGTTTTGTTTTCAAATATTCTCCCGAACGAAATTTCCTCTCTCAAATCCTAAAATTGTCATATTTTTTTGTTTTTCGATGCGAATGTGACGAGCCTATTAACGCCTTTGCATTGAACTAGTGTGGAAGTAACGAATTTCACAACGCAAGAGACATGGTGATGGCTAGTCGATCTCGTATCTTGCTTTGCCTTATGTGCCTTAACCTTACTGTCTGTCCTTCTACCTATACCGTTCCCCACTTAAAGCTTACACCTCCGTTGGTGGTTGCCACTCTCTCTCTCATTAGAGTAATTGTTGTTACAAACGACAAAGCGAAAACCAACGGAAGTGAATGTGTGGAAGATATATAGCCACATGTCTGCCTGCGGCGTTGGGGCGGGGAGGGCATGAGACCTATCAGAGTTGATCTCTATTATTCTCTTTTTTCTCACAGTCTGACTGCACTGGAAAGCTGTTGTGCGTGGTTGTTTCCATATGCGCGCGTTTTGTTTGTGTTTAGAGGGAGTGTGAAGATGGGAAAAAATAAGAACACATGATTGACCATGTATGCAGGTCCCCGATACTTGCGCACATACAACCAAACATGCAAATGCAAGTCATTCTAACAATGGCTTCCTCGACTCGCAAGCGTCCACCGTGTTCAAATCTCCCTCGGATTACAAGTATTAGTAAACTCACTAATGAAAGAAGCACTTCATCATAGCTACCACCACAAACACACTTTCACCTCAACCTCAGTTCACTACCCGTCCCTTAAGGTTAAGAGTTTGTTGGTGAATGTGATCCTACCTGTCTTCTTTGATTCATTTTCTTAAGGTAAATTTAGCGACCACTGAAATCCACAAGCCAGTGTCTCTGCGGCTGTTAGGTAGTGAGGATGTGTTCACAGTGTGTTGCAAGAGTAGTGTTTTGACGTTCCCCAAGGCTTCTACCTGAACCACGCATAGTTTTCTTATTTTTCAAGATATCCGTTTAGATTCTATGATTCTTTTTTTTTCTAGGAGGAATATGTGTGTGTATAGAGTTTACCCGATGTTGTATTTGTGAGATGGATAAGTCTAATGCAAAAGGTTAATGGGAAATACTTCCTACTTTTGTAATAAATTATAAAAAATAAATTGTGAGCAGTTAAAGCAACGGCGTTGTTTCAAAGACATCTATCTGCTCGAGTGCATGAGAGAGAGGTATGCGTTAGTGAGCCACCACTCATATTTGGGACTCAATTAACCCCTGCTGGAAAATCATCGAATCCAACTGATACATCACACGCATTCCATAACCTCCTCAATGTCACCTTACCAGAGAGAATGTAAAACAACAGCAAAAACTGATTTTTAAAAGCACGGGCGAGAGAGGCATTCCACCGAGATTTAGACATAACTGTAAAAATGATATTTATACTTCAGACTTTTCGTTGTCTTACTTTTTTGTTTGTTTTTTTGGGGGGGCTTTGTTGTCCTAGAGACAAAGTTAGCACGGGGGAAGGGGCCATTTTTGGCGATGAATCTTTCATATTTTGAATTAAATTTAATACTTCCTATATTACATCCCAGGTTCAATATTTAATGATAAAATTCCACTATTTTAAACATATAACGACAAAAATATCCATCCCGGCCTTAGCCCCCACAATTAAGCTTAGCTTTAATATAAATAATGATTTTTTTTTTTGTATTTTGCAACTATCAATGATCAAAGCCTGTGTACGTTCGGTTTTAAATACACAAATGGTATTTTCACACACGTATACTTTTATGGTCAAAATATTTTCTCGTAGATAATCGAGGTAATTATTTGTTTTGATAGGTTAATTATTAGCTTTGATGGGTTAATTATTAGTAATACAAAAGTACATTGTTTGATGGCGACGTACATGTGTGCGTTTGTTCTCATTAAACAACAGGACTTTTAAACCCAAGCGAAAACATAAGTGTCCTTCTCTCCCTCGTGGCACCCATTTTGGGGGTGGGGGGATGTCCTAATATAGCTTCGAAACAGTTTGAGGAAGGGAGCCATGGACAGTTTCCCCAATGACTAGTAGGTCCAATGAATAGAAAATGCGACGGTATCCATAGGATATCCCCTCACCCCTCCTCCAGAAAACTAAATCAAGTTAGGGGGGAGGGGGGGGGGCTCAATCCTGAACACTATTTTTTAATTAAAAATAGAGAACTACTTGGTGCGCTCCGGAGGGAAGGGGTCTGGTTTTCCTTAAAAGGGGGGGTGACATTTTGAGTTTTTAGTCGCGTGCGAGTCAGGTCGCGAGCGACTCTACATCGCAGTATGTCGGTCGGTGCCCGTTTTGCTTTTCTTCCTTTTCCTGTAATAACATCGTAACTTTTCGACCGATTAACTAACGAAATTTGAAACCCCTGTGTTGTTTTACATTCTCTTTCGAATGGTATAATTGCCAAAGTCCTCTCGAGGTTAGCCAGGGAATTATTTTGTTTTGGCAATAACATAACTTTTCGGCTGATACTCTGCTAGACTAGGCTATAATATGCTATACTCTGCTAGCCTATTATAGGCTAGGCTATGATAAGATATAATGTACAAGGTTAAGATATACTATGCTAATTTAGGCTATAATATGCTATGCTAGGATAGCATATAGTATGTTAGGCTAGACAATAATAAGCTATGCTTGACTGGGTTATAATAGTTTAGTATAGGCTATACATGTCTAGGATAGTTAATGCTAGGCTAAGCTATACTAGGCTACGCTATGTTATGCTAGGTTAGTCTATGATATACTAAGCTATACTTTACTATCCTATATATGCTACGTTGTACTAGGCTATTTTAGGCTAGGCTTTACTATGGTTTCTAGGCTAAGATGGGCCATACTATACATTCTCTGCTAGGCTAGCCTAGATTAATCTAGGCTAAGTCATATTATGCCAGGCCCCGCTATACTATGCTAGCTACGCTAGAGTATGGTAAGTTCTACTATTATAGGGAATCGTAGGCTAGACTTGGTTATACTAAGCTAGGCTTTACTTAATCCTTTTTGCGTCAGATTTTCTCAATTTTTATTTCTTGAGGTGAGACGTTTGATGATTTGCTCCCATATTTCTCTCCTATACGCCTCGTTTTCTTGCACTCCTAACATCGCTATGTCTTCCTCTAGATTCTTCTTCCATCAACCTCCAACTCTCTCACCCTACCAAGTGCCTCTTCTTCATCTCATCTCTTCGCTTCACATGTCCAAACCATCTTAATCTTCTTTTCTTCAGAACTACGTCCAACTCATCAACACCACTATACATATAAGGACATGGCAGCTACCTCACGCGTCAGAAGAGAGGCTTTGGAACCTCTATAAACAACGCCAATCGACGCTCACTGGTTGCGAGAGACTAAGACTAGAGGTGTCCTAGGCGTCGGGGCACGATGAATGGGATGAGGGTAGTGCCCTGTTAACCCCTTCCCTGGCGCGTAATTATTGACCGTTCCCAGTGCCCGTTGACGGGTGCCTCTGGTAGCATCGGTCCGAGGTGACGGCCCTTTGTTCCCAGGTTGGTTGCCAGGCCAATAAAAAGCCTTGGGTCGAGTCTCTTGGTTGGGCGGGATATCCATTGAACGCTACTCCGAGATCCTGGCCGTTGTGAAGGGAACTAGTAGGAGTTTCGTAAGGGGCGTGCTTCATTGTTGTTCACCTGGTGACAAATCGATGGCCCCTTCGGGGACCGTCTGTGCTGCTTGGTTGGGAGCCACGGCACGCCGAGGCTTGACGACTCGGTCGGACGAACAGCAGCACATGGAGCCTGCCTTCTGGAAGACTCCGAAACGACTCCGATCAATAGGCGGGAGCGACTCACGCGGGGAGAACTCACCAACCCCCCTTTTTATCATTGATTGGTCGCAAAGTATTGAAAGAGAGAAAGTGTTCAGAATGACCGGCAAGAAAGGACCAGGAGCTCTAAAATACACGTGCGCAATATGCCACATAGATAAGTGGTGCGTGGACTTTCCGGAGGGGTGTTTTTCAAAATGCCACCCGGCCAGTTCCTGCACCAACTGTATTTTAAACGACCAAATCAAGGAGCTAAAGGAAACATGCAGGGTTTCCGAGGAAAGATCCAGGAAGTTGGAGGAAAAAATAAGCAGCCTCGAATTAGAACACGCCGGACTGATTCGCAGGCTTGAGGTCAGAATAGCAGAGCTAACGTCAAGCCCTGTACTAAACACTGCATCTGCAGTATTACCCCCAGAGCTAGGATCGCATGCTATGGATAAACCCTCAAAGAAAAAAAAAAGGAAGGGAAAGAAACGGGAAGAAGAGAAAGTTGAAACAGAAGATAAAGTAGAAGCTGAAAAAAGAGAAAGTTGAAGCAGAGGAAGAAAAGAGAAAAACAGAAGAGTATGTAACAAAGGAAGATAAGGGGAAAGAGATGAATAAGAAAAAGAAGAACAAGAAAAATAAGATGGAGAAGAAAGAGGGAACCAAGAGTTCGCTTCCGCAAGGAAAGCCTCAAACCTCTGCATGGAAATGTCCGAGGGTTACCCTTGTGGGCGATTCCCAAGCACAAGGTTTGCAGCTCCTGCTAGCGGCCCGCCTTCGCACTAGTGTAGAGGTATGCTGCCAGCCAGGACGGGGAAACCACCACATCAGGGTAGAGGCTGAGAAATCTCAGATCTCCGAGAATTCAGTCGTTGCCCTGATGGTGAGTGGGAATGACCTCTACCTCTGAGGAGGCAAAGTAGGCCCCAGCGAGAAAATTCTCAACACGGTCATGGGAGCTGTGGACAACTGTGGATTGAGAACTGGCAAACGGGTCGTTGTAGGGATGCTCTCAAGAAGAGGTCCTAGCCGGACAGCTCACTCAAGGAACGTGACCCTGAACCAGCGCCTGTCCGACCTCTGTACGGCGGAAGGGGTCTTCTTTCTGGACCCTTACCGCACCTTTTACGGTCGAAACGACCTTTACCAAAGAGACGGAGTGCACCTTTCATTCGAGGGAAAGGCTGTACTCTGTAACTTAATCCAGGATGTCGTAGAGCGGACGCAGAGGAGTGTCCGACCCAGAGTGAAGGCGGACATAAGACAGTATGCCCGTGTCACTCCTGGAACGACGTTCTTAGATTTGGCAAAGAGGGGTACTGCCACACAAAAGAAGCCGGGAAACGGAAGAGCGTAGGGAGTCCTACACTGGGGGACTCCCTAAAAGTTCTTCTGTTCAACGCGAGGTCAATCAGGAATAAGTTTCTTGAGCTCCGTGGCCTCGTAGCAACAGAGGAACCTGAGATGGTGGCCATAACGGAGACGTGGATTTAAGCCTCAAGCCGAGATTTTGAAGGTGAATTCACGATTCCCGGTTACCAGCTCTTCCAGAAAGATAGGCCAGACAGAGAGGGTGGCGGTGTGATGTTGTATGTCAAGGATACTCTCAACTCGACGGATTGCAACATCGTATCCGACCATGAACTACTAGGTGTTGATCTAGAGATGGGTCCTGCCAAATACAGGACCCTGGTGCTTTATAGACCTCCTGCCCAACTCGTTGAAAAGGACAGAGATCTGTAGCAGCTACTAGGAGAATTTGTCGAAGACAGAGTGTGTATCATCATGGGTGATTTCAACACACAAGTTGACTGGGAAACCAGAGAACCCTGTGGCGAGAACGCACTACTCCTGGAGTTCACGAACAACGAGTTCCTCACTCAATGGGTGAGAGAGCCAACGAGAGGAGACAATATCCTCGACTTGGTTTTCACCTCTGAGGATGACATCGTTGAGGACCTCTCTGTTGGCGAAGAGCTCGGTGGCAGTGACCACCGACTAATTAGATTTGTAGTCAAAGTCCCCAAGGCAGAGCTTGCAACTAGTAAATCAAGGAAACTGGATTTGAGAAGAGCAGACTTTGCAGGTCTACGCGCGGGACTGACTGACGCGAGGCTAGAAGAGTGCGAGGCTGTTGAAGACTCTTGGAACAGTTTCAAAACCACATTCATGAGTCTTCAATCGCGTTTTATCCCTCTGAAATGCCCCCGTCGGTCCTCTGTTCAACCAAAGTGGTTTAATCGAGAAATCGGGCAACTGCTTAGGGAGAAGAGAAATGTGTACCGGCCATCGAAGATCTCGGGTGACTTTGACGAATACTGGAGGCTAGCCAGGAGAGTGAAGTCCAGCATAAGGGCGGCTAAGCGGTCTGAGGAACTCCGAGTGGCGAGACTCTGTAAAGAGAAGCCCAAGGAGTTTTTTTGATATGTGAACAGCCGTAAACCAATCCGTCGAACGATTGGCCCTTTGAGGAACGAGGAGGGGACATTAAAGCATTCAGATGCAGAAAATGCTAACCTCCTCAACGACTACTTCTCTTTATTGTTTACTGAAGAATGTGGTCCCATCCCCCAGCCGACGGATTCCTACTCGGGGGAAAAGCTAGAGGATATGGACTTCACCGAAGTTGAAATCAAAAAGAAGATCAGTGACCTAATGACGAATAAGTCACCTGGCCTGGATGGGTTTCTACCTAAAGTGTTGAAAGAAGTGCGCGATCAAGTGTCACGACACCTGAGCGCAATCTTCAACATGTCAATCCGGGCCAAATGCGTTCCTAGAGACTGGCGTGAGGCGGAGGTGACTCCTATCTTCAAGTAAGGAGACCGTAACCAACCGTCGAACTACCGACCTATCAGTCTGACTTCGATAGTCGGTAAACTCATGGAAAGCATCATGGTGGACAAAGTGACGTCGTATTTAGAGTCAAACCTGCTACTGAAGAGTTCCCAGCACGGCTTCCGAAGGCAACGGTCATGCCTGACGAACCTTGTGGAATTCTTCCACTTAGTGTTCAGTGAGCACGATCGGGACAAGGCGGTGGATGTGGTCTACCTAGACTTTCAGAAAGCCTTTGATAAGGTACCACACCGCCGCCTTCTCCGGAAAGTGCGAGCGCTTGGTATAGATGGAAAGGTAGCCGGCTGGATCGAGAACTGGCTAAGTGGCAGACGGCAACGGGTGGTGGTGAATGGACAGTCTTCTGAGTGGGTGCCCGTTACTAGCGGGGTGCCTCAAGGTTCTGTCCTGGTACTACTACTATTCATCATCTACGTCAACGACATGGACGGTGACATGGTTGCGAAGATTTCCAAATTTGCCCACGATACCAAGCTTTGTATGAACGTTGCAAAGGATGGAAATACTGCCCGCCTGCAGGAAGATCTTGGGAAGATTGGGGAGTGGTCGGACACGTGGCAAATGCCTTTTAACGTGGGGAAATGCAGTGATGCATATCGGCCACAGAAACCCCCAATCTCAGTATATCCTTAAGGGCACTGCTATTGAATCCACCGACACTGAGAAGGATTTGGGTGTAACAATCACTAGCGACCTCAAGTTCTTGAAACAGTGCATTGAGGCGGATAAAAAGGCCCAAAGGATGCTAGGCTATATTAAGCGCCAGTTTGGTTATCGGAACCAGGAGATTGTACTGTGCCTGTACAACTCACTTGTCTGACCGCACCTGGAGTATGCCGTACAATTTTGGAGTCCTTCATTGCGAAAGGACATCGCGAGATTGGAACGCGTACAAGCTAGGGCAACCAAACTGATTCCCTCTATCCGACATAAAAGTTATGAGGAGAGACTAAGGGAGTTAGATCTGTTCTCGCTGGAAACCCGTAGACTGCGTGGTCAGCTCATCAAAGTCTTCAAAATACTTCGAGGGTTCGACAATGTTGACTACCGGGATATTTTCATACTGAGTGAGAACAGAACGCGCAATCACGGCTTCAAACTTGAACTGAAGCGTTACAACCGCAATCTGTGTGGAAACTTTTTCACCTACAGTATCTGCGGTAAGTGGAACGCACTTCCAGTGGAAGTTGTCAACAGTGAATCTGTTGACCAGTTCAAGTCAAGACTAGACAAGGTCTTGAAAAGTGGCCGTTTAAGGACGCAAAACAATTGAGGAGCCATGTGCCCGCTCGATTGCTAGTCCAAAGGTACCCTCTTTGAATGGACCGTAAGGTCTCCTAGGGTACTTACTTTCCTTGTTACAACATATTCTAGTTACCTCTTCACTTCGAACTCTATCCCTCCATTTTACACTAGCCATGTATCTCAACATTCTCTTATCACAGCTCATCAGCACTTTTTCCAACCTCTTTGTGAGTCCCCAAGTCTGATCCATAAAGTAAGACTGGTCTGACACATGCATCATAAACCCTTCCACGGTTCCTAAGTGGGGTCCCCCCGTTGATATGTAATCCAGCCACCTCCCTCCAACTCCTCCACACTGCTGCCACTCTGCCACGAACTGCTCTCTCCACACCTCCCTTACCATCCAGTACATCACACAAATAACAGAAATGTTCAACTTCCTCCACCACCTGTCCATCAACAACAATGGTGTTCTCCACTCTAGGGACAGCGTTTCTCCTCCTTACGCACTTTGAACAAACAAAATTTTGAGCTCAATTAATGTTCCTCAGATCTGAACACCTCCTATGCACCCACTTGAAACATTGTGTACATAATGGAGTTAGCTCTAACTCCCTTTCCACAAACTAGGCTATCCGATGCTAGGTATGCTATGCCATAATCTACTGTTATACTATGCTATGATATACTAGACTAGGCAGGATTTACTATGTTAGTCAATCTAGGCTAGTATATACTATGCTAGGTGAGGTAATACTATGGTAAGCTAGGTTTTGCTAGGCTACTATTTGAGAGTACTAGGCTAGGCTATAAAATGTTATACTATTCTAGACAATAGTAGGATATTCTATGCTAGGAGATACTATACTACATATACTATATTATACTTTACTATGCTATACTATGTTATGGTATAATATACTATGCCATGTTATACTATGGTATAATATGATAAGCACTACTATGCAATAATATGAGCTATGCTATACTATTCTAGACTATGCAATTAGGGTGTGACCATTTTTTCGTCTTTCCAATTCCATAAATGAGGTGTGACAAAAAGTTAAGACCCGCCATTTTCATTAAAAAAAATATATATTTTAGTATAATTTAGTTTTGCTTTTAAAGGAGCTTTTAGAAAGTTGATTCTTTTTAGACGGGGGGGACTCTACATCTCACTATGTCGGTCGGTCCACGTTTTGCCTTTTTTTTAATAACATTGTAACAGTTCACCCAATTCTAACGAAATTTGAAACCCGTATGTTGTTTTCTATTCTCTTTCGAATGATATAATTGCCAAAGTCCTCCCAAGGTTAGCCAGGGAATTATTTTCTCTTGACAATAATATCATAACTATTCCGACCATTCTAACGAAATTTGAAAACCCCTGTTATTTTACATTATATTACGAATGATATAATTGGACTAGTTCTCCCAAGGTTAGCCAGGGAATTATATTATTTTGGCAATAACATCGTAACTATTCCGACCATTCTAACGAAATTTGAAACCTGTATGTTGTTTTAAATTCTCTTTCGAATGATATAATTGCCAAAATCCTCCCAAGGTTAATCCGGGAATTATTTAAGTTTTCAAAGTCGTAAGGACATAAATCAGAATAAGTGAGGGCACGCGACTTTTTGGTCAGCAGACCTTGTTTTTTCTTATTAGTCGCGGGCGACACTCTCCCTATGTCGGTCGGTGACCGTTTTGCTTTTTTTGTAATAACATTTTAACTATTGAGCCTATTCTAACGAAATTTGAAAGCCTTATGGTGTTTTACATTTTTTTTCGAATGATATAATTCCCAATCTCCTCCCAAGTTTAGCTCGGGATTTTTTTTTTGGGGGGGTGGGCAATAACATCATAAAACTATTCCGCCGACTAACGAAATTAGAGACACAAATGTTGTTTTACATTCTCTTTCAAATAATATAATTGCCAAAGTCCTCCCAGGATTAGCCGGGAAATTATTTGGCAATAACATCATAACTATTTGACCAATTCTAAAGAAATTTGAAACCATTGTTTTTTTTACATTCTCTTTCGAACGATATAATTGCCAAAGTCCTCCCAAGGTTAGTCCTGGAATTATTTAAAGTTTTGAAGGTCGTAAGGTCATGAATCATAATAAGTGAGACCACGCGACTTTTGTCAGCAGACCTTGGATGACCTTAAGCGTATCACATAGCTATTTAACAGCCATTTCTACGTTTATGCTATTTAACAGCATTGCTCGTGAATTCTCGATATTTAACAGCCTCTCTCCTAATGTTTCGCTATTTAACAGTATCAATCCTATTCATTTTGCTATTTAACAGCATCCCTATTGAATTGTCTGTATTTAACTGATTTGTTCCCGAGTTTTCGTTATTTAACAGTTTCGCTCCTTGTTTTCGCTATTTAACAGCCTTCCTACTGAGTTTTCGCTATTTAAGAGCCTAACACCTGAGTTTTAGCTATTCAACATCTCCAACTTTTCGCTATTTAAATTTTGTATTTTCATATTTAACAGCCATCTGAGTTTTGGCTATTTAAAACTCATTCAAGAATTTTCGCCATTTAACAGCATACCTGGTGAATTTTCTATATTTAACAACTTCTCTACGAAATTTTTGCTATTTAACAGCCTCACTCCTTAGTTTTCGGTAGTTAAAGCCTCACTCATGAGTTTTCGCTAGCTAACAGTCACACCTGAGTTTCGCTAGTTAACAACTTCACACCCGAGTTTTCTCTATTTAACAGCCTCTTAGTTTTCGCTATTTAAAGGTCTCCCCCTGAGTTTTCGTTATTTAACATCCTCAATGCTGAGTTTTCGCTCCTTAAGAGCCTCACTCCTGAGTTTTCGTTATTTAATAGACTCACTCCTGAGTTTTCGTTATTTAATAGACTCACTCCTGAGTTTTCGTTATTTAATAGAATGACTCTGGAGTTTTCGCCATTTAACACTTGTTCCTAGGTTTTCGGTATTTGAAACTCGCTACTAGATTTTTGCCATTTGACAATCACTTAGGTTTTCGCTATTTGACACTGATTTAACAGATTCATTCCAAAGGTTTCGCTATTTGACATACTCCTAAGTCTTGGCTATTTGGCATCCTTACTCCGAAATCTTCGCTATTTGGCATCCTTACTCCTAAGGCTTCGTTATTTGTCATCCTTACTCCCAAGTCTTCGCTATTTGTCATCCTTACTCCTAATTCTTCGCTATTTGACATCCTTACTCCTAATTCTTCGCTATTTGACATCCTTACTTCTAATTCTTCGCTATTTGACATCCTTACTCCTAATTCTTCGCTATTTGACATCCTTACTCCTAATTCTTCGCTATTTGACATCCTTACTCCTAATTCTTCGCTATTTGACATCCTCATTCCGAGATCTTCGCTATTTGTCATCTTTACTCCTAATTCTTCGCTATTTGACATGCCTCCTCCTTATGTTTTCGTTCTGTAACATGTATCCTCCCTCTGTAATCATTATTTAACATGCATCATTCCTAAATAATCGCTATTTAACATGCCTCCTTAATTCTTTTTGCTATTAAATACCTTTCCTCCCCTATAGTTTTCTGGGGGAATAGTGTTCCAGCGATAGTATCTGGATGTATGCATCCGAGCCCCAGTCGAGGTCTTCAGCGTCTGACAATCTTGAGCCTTCGTGGGCATTCATGGAGGAAGCCCCGCCCACTGTTGAGCGGGGCTTCCGATTCGCCGAGGGGGCTCTACTTTCACGCGTGCTCGCACACAGTATCGGCTACTTTCCCACACTAGATTTTCTCGCAACTTAACCTTTCCACACACCGCATGCTCATGTGTCTTGGGAGGGGGGGGGGCGTCAACCTAACATATGTAGACCGAACTAATCGACGATCTGTTTTGTTTTTGTTTTTTTCATTTGCTTCTCCCCCCCCCCCCCTCCGTGCCCATGGCGGTATACACTGATGTATATATTTTTGTCATTCAAGAGAACTTCCTACGTAGAAAACCGATTCTAGAGTGTTGTGCCCCCTCCCCTCGGGGGGACATTGTACGTATCATTTCCTCCTATTTTTACATCATTTTTATTCACTCGCCTACCGAAGATTCCCTCGTTAGCTTTCGCCATTTATCGTTAGATTAGAAACTATATATTTGGTCTTTTCAATTATTCAAAGCCTCATGCCCGAGAAAGAGGCCGCTCTCGCGCAGTGCCACTCCCTGACCTATTTGTGGGTAACCCGTCTTGGCACTCGCCAAGGATTGTTACCTTCACCTCTCTGTTGATTAATGACTTCTGGTAATTGTTATTGTTGCTCAACATTAAACGAAAACCAACGAGGGTAAGTGGAAGATAGACAGAAACGTGCAAGAACTAGAAACTCGGAGTTAATTACTAAAATGCCTTTATTTTGAACAAAGTAAATATTAATACTTTGTGGTCTTTGGTTTAGCGGCTTTAGGGCTGTAGCTCTCAGGGGCATAAAATTATTAAGTTGTGAGGTTGCAGCGTGTGGTATTTCCGACTCTGTTTGGTGTATGGCATTTAGTGATTAGGACCGTGTTCCTATTGGGGGGAGGGGGCAACTTTAGTGGTAAAGTCTTGTCTAGTATTCACCACGATACGTCATTCGATGAGGCTTTGCTCCTACCATTTTTTTCTTTTGCCCTTTTGCATCATGACGGATAGTCTCATCATCCACGACTAAACAACTTTCTTTTTTAAGCTGACTTGGAGAAGCTGCGGAGAGTGTCTCATCCCGTTCCCCGTTAGGGTTTTGTGGTACCATCTTAACAGGATGAGGGCCGGGTAGGAAGATGCGCAATTTAAACTCGTCAGGGGACGTCGACGCTGCCGATTTTCCTCGTGTCGTGACAAGGTTGCTGAGGCCCGTTCTTCTGCTCAGGGATTTGAACGGTTGACAACCCTTCTGGAAGGAATACCCGCTTAATTCCAGGGATGATATCGTTGTCGACCTCATCGACGAGCTGGAAATTGGTGTCCTAAATTTGAATGAGTTGAAGCATCATTGCCTGAGAACCTCTTTATTTTCCTGCCTTGATTTGTTCCTTCATGGTAGTGAGCACTTTCCCATTCAACTTCAACTAACATTCTCTGAACCACAGAGGCACGAAAAACCACACTGTTGGTGCTTGTAGCAGTCGCGGTAGTCCGCATTTCAGGAAATGACTGATATATCTCTCCCAGTCGCGGAATTTAAGTATGTGGCTGAAAAAACGCCCCGGTGGTTCTTGGACCGGTCGCAGTGGTCCGCATAAATGACTGATTTCTCTGTCCGATTCGCCGAGTTCAGGTCAGTGGCTGAGGCTGTTGATTTCTTCTACGTCAACCTCATCACCGTGGGCCTAATTACTATTCCTAGAATGTGTGGTCATTTTGCACGCCGTCCGTTCAATTGGTGGTCTGCCGAGTGTGAGAAAGCACTCTGACAGATGAGATATGCCTACATGCGCTATAAGTGACTCCCGAACAATTTCAACGTCGGTGAATTTCGTTGAGCTTGGGCTAAGTTCCGATATGTTTCGAACCACGCTCGCCCCTCTTCCTGGCGGGCATACGTGTCTTTACTTAACTGGAAGACCCCTGTTTCAGATGTGTGGAAGCGAATCAAAGTGATAAATCCTCGCACTACTTCACTCGCTTTTCGCAAACAGGAGAGATATCACTTTACCCCTGCTGTTTTCCGCCCAATCTCTAACCTCCTGCGCGTGCAAGTTAATGGAGAAATAGGTAAATGTTAGATTAGCCATTTTTCTATGCAGCGGAGGCCACCTGTCTTCTCTAAAGTGCGGCTTCCGCAAGTTCCACTCCACGTCGGATGCTCTGCTCCGACTGGAAAATGCCGTCTGCGAAGCCTTCCTTCGTAAACGGTACTATGCCACGGTGTTTTTAGATCTGGAGAAGGCCTATGATACCGCATGGCGATACGGTATCATGGAGACTCTCCCTAGGATAAGGGCGAGTGGACTCCTTCCAACCTTTATTTCTAAATTTCTAGATGGGGTTGGCCTCGGTCAGGCACTACCAATTTCGAGCTTGGGTCAGCCTCACCAGCCAGTGTCATTTTCGAGTTTGGGTCGGCCTCACCAGCCAGTGACAATTTCGAGCTTGGGTCGGCCTCACCAGCCAGTGACAATTTTGAGTGGGTTCGACTTCACTAGGTAATACCAATTTCGAGGTTGGATTGGCCTCACCAGGCAGTGCCAATTCCATGATGGCGGTCGGAGTCGAGTCGCGGCGAACTTTGGCGCTCCTCTTAATGCGCCAATTTGCTAGTTCGTGGAAAGAAAGAGCTTGGCAGCCCCGCTTTCTCCCATAGAGCGGCATCTCTTATTTCATTGACATTCAACGCACTCGCGTCCACTACATCATAGCCCCCTCCCCCTCCCCTCGATCACCACCAAAAAACTCCTTTTATTGCCGTCGGTAATAAATTCCCCCACACCACCCCTCCCATACTCCCACCTCAATCACCTGAGGGATTTTGTGTTGCATTAATGAGGTTTGCCACTAGAACTGGCGTCGTTTCCATTTGGAGCCCCATGTAAAAAAAAAAGCTTTTTTTTTTTTAATTCTTTTGTTTTTTGTTCTTATTTTTCTACACAGAGGCACGTTTGCCCCTGTTAATGAGCGCCCCTTTCGTTTTCCGCTGTTACCCACCTACGAAGGAACCGGATAGGGTTTGGTGGTCTCGCTTATGGACTAACCTATGTGCGCCTCGCATCGGAATTATCAAGATACTCTTCACGTCCTCTTTTTTTCTCTTTCACTGTTGTTATCGAAGCATTTTGATTCCCCCGTGGCCCTTTAATTTCCTTTTAACTGGGGCTACGGCTTAGCCAGGTGGAAAAGCTTCTTCTGATTACAGGCAAGTTGAGCTACATCGCGTGGGGCAAGTCACCGGATGAAGTCCCGCTTTGGCTTTAGAAACCCCTGGCTCGAATCCCACGTTAAACTGTTGGCCCTCACTAATAAATAAAGGTATATTAAGAGTGCAGATCTATGATACCCCCAACCCCCTTCTATTTGCAGGCGTGCTCGTAATAGTGATTAGACCCCATTTTTCCTTCGGGCTAAATTCTCCGAGGGAAAAAAAATTATAATTTTACAACGTCATATAGGCGGTGTCTGTATGTGTGTGCGCACTGCAATGAATCTTTGTTTTTGCTTTAAGTACAAGCTTCCTCTCGTCCAACCATCCCGGATCGGGGCTGAGGGGGTAGGGAACAATGTTCCCTCACCTTTGAGCTCCGGCCTGGGGTGGTGGGTTTTTAACAACCTGCTTCATCCCCACCCACACCTTCCTCACATAGCCTTGCTTCCTCCTTTCCCTGTCTATCAATTTTACGCTGAGCCTAAGGTGGACCCGCCATGCTGATGTGCTGCCAGGTCACTGGGCAGGAGGATTGGCCTCAAATGGCGGCAGCTGGTTCTGCCGGCCCCGTCCGTATTCACCCCTCGCAGAACGGGCTACTGCGTGGGGTGATAAGCATGTGCATCCAGTGAATTATAAAGGGTCACCATGCCCAATGATGGAGTCTTTAAAAAAATTGTTTTCTCCCTCTACCATCACCGGAGCCGCCTGCGGGCAGCTCCACTGAAAAAAAATGGAGGTCCCTCCCCCCTGTGCTCTCTCAGGGGACCCTCCAAATTTCTTCTACTGGAGAGAAGACTTACTCCTCTCCTCTCCTTTGCCTATGGGTGCAGGGGACTCCCCCTCACCCCCTTCTCAGTCACTTTTTCTAGCGGCAGTCCCCCCCTTTACTTTCCAAGGGGACTGCCAAGAAAGCCTGCAGGCGACCGACTATTGACCGCTCCCAGTTAGGGCGGCTCGATAAGGCCAACCCTATTAGGGGAGCAAAGGACGGCAGTGTCCTTAGGCCCATGCCCCTTAATGTCCTGCAGGCGTGCGCGTTTAGTTTGCAGGGGGTTGGTGTACCTGCCCCCCTCTCTTCCTCGACGGATGCCAGTTGCCCGGAATTAAAAGATAAAAAAAATACCTCAAATGGGAGCTATTATTCCTTGGGCGGGAGGGAAATGGCAACATAGAGGCCCCCGCTAAGATGGACTTGGTCACTGAGATGACTCGGCCTCAGATGACAGGACCTTGCATGGGGTCGAACATGAGCTCAGTGCCAAGCACTGAACTCAAGTTCGCCCCTGCGCTAGGTCATCCTCACACGGCTTGGGCCCCTATGACAGCTAAGACCTTCTCCATTTCGGAGAAGGATTTAGGTAAGGCCGGTCCATCTGGCCTAGTGGCTCCTACCGGCGGGGGAGAGAAGCGGGTTCACTCCTCACCCTCCTCTCCTAAACAGAAAAGATAGGAACAAAACTAAAAAGACTAGGGGCTCCTCTCCCTCCGCGGGAGCCACGGGGACGGACGTGTCCGCTGCTGTTTCAGCAAGGGACCAAGCTAAGATCGGCACGTAACGCCCCGTTGCTCCCCCTGAGTCGGTGGGTGCCGGCTGGTATCGCTACCACGTGAAGGCATTCGTGCCACTTCCGCGGAGGTGATACTACTGTTACCGCTTCTGCCATACTAATCGCTCCTGTAGACGAGCAAAGTCGGCATTACCCGAAGTCTGTGTAAGTTGCTCCGAGGCCGCACACGATAAGTCCAAATCGTGTGTGGCCAAGTGTGTCAATTTCGGAGAACCGCAACCCGCTTCTTCGAAGCGATGTGGTGCGTATCTCCTTGAGAAGGAAATCCTGGCCGTTCAGGCACACGATCGTCTCTTATTTTTCGAGGCTAAGGACGTGATCCTGGTGCGCCAGGCGCTGCCCGGGGAGTCCTATGCCTCAAGGTTAAGAAAGATACCGTCTGCTTCTGGCCCCTCCAGGCCTACGAGCACGGTTGTTTCCGCGCCTATTCAGAACCATTCCGCGGCTTCTACCCACCCCGGGCGCTCTCCTGGTAAAGCTGGTGGCACAAAGGGTTCACACCCAGCACCGGCTAAGACCAGGGCTCCCCTCCCCCACCGTGCCCCCTTCCCGTAAGGCGAAACGACCGTTCGCCTCCATCAAGTCGATAGACTCACAGGAGGCAACATTCCTGAAGTTGGTCATGAGGCCATCATCCAGGGTTCATAGAGCTGCCCCAAGAAAGGAGGACAGCACTAAAGGAGGTTCGGCTCCTACGCCCACACCCAGAGGTAGGTTGGGTGGCTCGGAGACGCTGGATCCTCCCAAAGAGCGATCCTCGCCTCCGAAGTCGCCCTGCCCTGCCTGCCTAAGGCTTGGAGGCGGAGAGAGGAAAAGAATCGCATAGCGAGCCCATCTCCCCCGATAGTTTTTCGAAGGCGCCAGCACCTTCAGCGCATTGTCCAGACAACAGCGTGAGCGTCTTCTCTTCGAAGAGGGGGCCCCCGCATCTCTTCCGAGTTAGGCCTGGAGGACATATTCCTTCAATGGAATTGCCGTGGACTCCGGGCCAACACAGCTTGAGCTGCGTAGGCCTCGTATCCTCCCGTTTCCCGTTAGCTATCTTTTTGCAGGAGACCATGCTCGTCGCCTACGCCCTGCCCACCGTCCCGGGTGTATAAGGGTTTTGCGACTCCACCACCACGGGATGGGACCGAGCCTGAGGATACGTGATTTTTATGTGTCATGATATCTCCGTTCTTCTCTATGCTATAAATATGTACCTCCTTTCAGGCAGTAGCTTTACAGCTGCACCTGGAGAAGCGGTATACCGTTATTTCCGCGTTTATTACACCGTCAGCTGACATCGACGCGGGAACATTCCGCTGCGTCGTGGTACGGTTGCCGAGGCCCTTTCTCTTGCTCGGAGATCTGAACGGTTGACACCCCCTCCGTAACACTACTCTATTAACCCAAGGAGTAGAGTCCTTGCCGACCTGATCGACGAGCTGGAGATAGATGTCCTTAATGTGGATGAGTTTATGCATCACTGCCCCCCAACCACTTTGCTTTCTTGCTTCGATCTATTTGTGCTCTCCGGATGTACAGCCTGATTTTGGGTGGGGGGTAGTCGATGACCTCCATGGTAGTGATCACTATCCCATTCAAATATCATTTTCTGGGCCTCTGCCGCCCGAGAGCCCACCGCGGTGGTACTTGGTGCGGGCGTGGTGGCCCACATTTCAGGAAATGACTAATTTCTCTGTCTCCTTCGATGAGTTTAGGTCGGTAGATTAGGCCGTTGAGTTCTTCTCCGGCAACCTCATCGCTGTGGGCATAACTACTATTCCTAGAACGTCTGGCCGTTTTGCACGTCGACTATCTTCTTTCTGAGGGCCCTATTTGAAGAGTCCGCTAGAAGTGGGCGACCAGATAAGCGTTTCTCTCTTCAACACGCTGACTACATGGCAGGAATCAGGCCAGCTATGCGGGCTGCTTGGCAAAGAAGAATGTGGACAGCCAATGGAAGTCTAATGTGTGTCATCGCTCCGCGACTGTTCCCCTGGACCCACCCCCCAATGTCCCGATTGCTTCAGTTTGTCCTCTGTATTCTTCGAATCGGGCACACTCGCGGGGCGCACCATTATTTGATGGATCACTCGCCAGCACCTTACTGCGATGAGGTCTTTGTCCTTCGGACTGTTCGCTACATTCTTGTTCAATGTCCCCGTCTGGGTGATCATCACGCACGTTACCTGTCTCGGTACCGAGACGAGCGGGGTTGCTAGCGTTTGTCCTTCGTACCTTGAAAGAGTTTGTGTATATAGACTTGTGGGAGGTGGCTGGCCTCTTCCATTGTATTTGATTCTGATGTTGGTCGCATGATCCTTCGGCGGGGGGTGGGAGATTTCCTTCCCCCGACCCTGGAGCGTGCTTCCTACTCCCTCTTCCCTTTGTCCTGTTTCTTAATTTTTTGTTTTAGTTGTTTGGTTTTTATTTTGCTTTCGTTTGTTTGTTTTTCTGTTTGCTTTGTGGAATTTCAAAGTAACCTGATTTAAGGTCACTTATGCCCTTTAGGGCAGTCACCAGATGGGCAACTGCCCTCCCTTGGGGCACTTATACATGCTTCATGTTTGTTTTTCCCAGATTTTCTTAGGTGTTAAGGTTGATTAAGTTTGCTCTTGCGCTTTTTTGTAAAATTCTTTCGATATTTCACTTTTTGGAGCCGATTTACCCACCCTTTTTTTCATGACTCCCTTGAATATGGATGCCTTCGTTGGTTACGTCAGTTTCGTTCAGTATCCTTAAGAGTTTAACCGTGAGATTGTGGAGAATGGGGGCGCGGAGAGCGGGCGGGCTTAAATCGCGTGGCGGCGGCGACTGGATATCGGAGCGGCCGAATCCCGTTTCGATTTTACTCTCCGCCCTTCCCAGAGGGGTTCGATGACCGCCAGTCATTCGACACCAAAGTCATGTGCCCAAATTGTTCGAGCAGGCGACTTATGTCCGTTGTGATGGCGGGGGGGGGGGCACGCGCGGGAAACCGGGTTTATGAGATTGTGATCGGGGGAAGTAGGGAATTGAGTTTGTGAGCGGGTAGTACTGAGTACTGAGTTTCGCCACCAGATGCGAGTGTGTGGAGGCCTCTTCATAGCCTAAGGAATAGCCACTTGATCACGTCAGGGGAGTATGGACTTGGTAACTTCTTCGGCGGGTTTCGCGGATGGAAGTCATGTGATGTCAGTGCGAAGAACAGGAAGAATGAAAGATGTTAGGGTTGGATGTGTGATTAATAATAGGCGGAGGGAGATGCCTACACACGTACATCAGACGGCGCGCCGCAAAATTTGGCGGAAGCTCTCGACGATCGCCAAATTTTTTTGCCGCTTTCACACGGACGTTTCTTGTCGGGCCTTCGAGTGTTATATCTGTGGGGCTAAAAGGGCTATTTTTGGCTTACTAGCTCTTCATCAAAGCCGCAGAAGGAGCTCTTCTCACATAGACGAGAGGATAACGCATAGAAAGGCTTATTTTATGCGTTATCCTCGTGTATCTGAGAAGAGTTTCTTCTGAGGGCTTTAAGAGCTAGTAAGCCAAAAATAGCCTTTATAACCGCATAATTATGATTGCGCTATTGCAAATAATTGATCGATATATATATATATATATATATATATATATATATATATATATATATATATATATATATATATATATATATATATATATATATATAATGTGCGTGTGTTGTTCAGGGTCTTTGTGCCCGGCGACTATCTGTATAGTCAATCTTATTCCATGTTTACCCGAGTAATAAAAGTGTTGTGAAAGACATTATTGAAATCGTCGCTATACCAGGCCTACGACAAAACCGGGATGTTCGTTGCCAAGTGTATGTGTGTGGGAGGGGGGTACCCAAAGGTCCGGAAAGAGTCAAATCGTGCAAACTAGAGCCCACCTAACTCTGAGGTACGAACGCAGCCAAACTGGGGGTAGAGTCCATCCGGGGGTGATTTTTTTATCCGCTAAACATCGCTCGACCGTCACCTCCCCCTCCTTCTTCCGTGGTGACCTCGCTTCCCCCCCCCCTTCTGATATCGTGAGAAGGGCATACGTACCCCCCTTACCCCCCGATCTCCCTATCTTCCTTTCAAGGTCGACACTGGATTCGGTGACTCATGTTTTCTCTTCTCTCTAATTATGCATTAGCTTTGTCAAAATTCCTGGTTCTTTCCCTTTCCCCAACACAACCGGGTTTCTTTTCTGCTTTCCCGTGTGTCGGGATGGAGAGCCCTGATGTGTACTATACTTTTTATTCAAGCTGTATGCCTGGTCTTTCCCTAGTTTCCCCTCGGCATGGGCAGCAATGTCTTTTTAGGGTCTCCTATTCCTCGTGATTCTAAGGATCCATTATCCTTCTCCTTGTTATGCGGGGGGGCAACGCCCCTATTAGTGGGTGCTGGGCAGTTTAGTGAGAAGGGAAAATCGGGTGTTTGAGGTAGGCCAGTTCGTGTCTCAGCGTATGTATGTGTGTGTACGTGCGTATCAGAGAATCAGACCAGATGGACTAATAATCTCGAACCTGCAGCGCAATGGTTGCAGTTGAAAGACAATGAGAGACTACAAGCCGAGAGAGGGTAGACGGAGCCTGTTCGGGAGTGTTACCTCTAATGAGGACCGTGGTAAGGTGAGGATCGGGCTCCAGAGAGATCCCAGGAGAACGAGGTCTTCCATAACAGTCAACGTGGCCTCTCCCACAACAAACACTTTGGGCAATTTCGCCTTTTCTGCCCTCACTCAAGACGCCTCCTCAGATAACGAAACAACGTGAGTATCTCTCTATATCCACGAAGATGACGCGCGGGAAATAGAAAAAAATGTGATTCCAAATATTTTTGTCCTTGTTTATTAAAGTATCAGAGTATTATTTTTCTCTTCTCTGTTATTGTTTTTACCCTTTTTTGTTTTTTTGTCTTTTAGGTCCGAAACTGTGACCTCAATGGTGAAAGATGTCCTTTTTCTAACTGTTTTTAAGGGGCGGGTACCCTGCGAATCCTATCAAAGGGTTTATTTGAACACTCGGATGGGGCCTGGGAAAATTGTTGGTGCGCTTCCCCCTCGCTCCATCTCAGCGTTACTTTACCTTATTATTATCAGTAGTAGTATTGTTGTTGTTGTAATTTTTATTATTACCATTCTTCTTCTTATTATTTATGAGTATGTATTGTTATCATTTATTATTATTACGGCTCTTCTCCCAACCTTTTTCCTCCCGCACTTTGTAAAATGAGGAGGACTCTGTTCTCACCTGGACAGAGTTTAGTCCGCTAGACACGCTGCCTTGGTGGAGTGGATCCCATCCTGGGATCACCTAGCATCAGGGTATGATAATAATAGGTGATCTACCACCCTACCCATTAGTGGGCCGGCCTATCTCTACTTCTCTTTAGTACATACCCTCCCTGCCCCTTTCTAGCTGCCCGGCGCACTTTTCCCCTCTTATGAGCCTTAGTCGAGTGGCAGGGTAAACCGGGAGGTCCCTACTTGCAGCGAGGGCCGGAAGCCCGCTAGCTAAGGCAATTATTAGGCACGGAGTCTAGTTGGGCCGTCGACTCTTCTCACCTTCATCCAGGACACACAAAATGAGGTGGCAGCTGCGCCGGCACCATCGCTTACGGTTAAAGCTCGGGGACAATTTCTCCTGAATGGCGGGCCATGCTCGTAAAGCCCATCAACCCTGGACCGGGACAGAATTATGTGTAAATAATTACATTCTGTAATCTTCTGATTCGATGGAGACTTTTGTCTTAACCTCCCGAGTCATTGGGTGTTCATTGTATCTACTTTCTATGCATTTTTTTTATTTTTCATAAATGTCGCGAGAGTTGCAACAGAAAGGAATTATGGGCGACCGCAGGCGCATGGAGATCCGCCTCCAAGCATGGCCTCGTCCTCCCTAGGTAGCACGAGGTAAAACAAGACGCATCTTCCACAGGTGGAGAAGCTCCCCTCTCACCATCTCCATTAGCAAAGGGGCTTCCCCTTTTGCCATATTTTGAGTCGCCTTCAGGCAGCTCCACCGATGAAAAGGTCGTCTGGTCCCTCCAACTCTCTCCGACAGGAGAGTAGGTTTATTATCCCAAATCTACGGGTGCAGTGACGTACCCCTCACCCCTTTCTTTGGATGCGCCCAAAGGCGACTCCATCACTCCAACAGCGGCATCCTCCCCTCCCTTTCGTATCACAGGGGACTCCCAAGAAAGCAGGCAGGTGGCCTAAAATCGACCGCTCCCAGTAGGATCGGCTCGATAGGGCCAACCCCTTTAAGGGGCAAAGGGATAGCAGGGATCGTCGGTATGTGCCCCCCACAGTCCTGCTTGAGATGAACATGGTCCGGGAGGTGATTCAGCCACAGATGGAAGGATCTTCCATTGTGGAAGTTTCTGCCAAACACCAAACCTAAATCCACCCCGGTGCAAGCTTCTCTTCAAGTGGCTCGGGATCCCGAAGACTTAGAAGGAGAGAAGGGCCATCCATTCCCGGGTGGGGCCCTTTTGACACCTAAGACCTCTGTTTCGGAAAAGGCTCTTACTGAGACCGGTCCTTCCTGCCTAGTGGCTCCTTCCGTGGTTGCAAAGAAGCGGGTTTATTCCCCACAATCATCTCCCATAAAGAGAGAGGACAAGAAAAAGACAGGACTAAGAGTTCGTCTCCCTCCGCGGGGGCTCAAGTAACGAAGACGTGCCAAGATCGGCACGTTCGGCCCCCAGGCACCCTCGGGTGGGGGGCCCAGACAAAGACCAGAACCCCAAGTGTGCTGAGCGGAGCCTCGTTTACGCCGGGGCTTCAAAAGCTTTCTGGTTATTCGCTCCATAGATAGCAGCATATTGTCCAAAGGCAACATGATCCATCAAAGGAGAGCATTAGCTAGCTTGAAGGGGACTCGTTTCTCGGACAGGATCCTTCTGGCAAATCCGTCAGACCCTTCCGAGGCGGCTATGATTGGTCTCTTTCGGACACTTGATGGCAGCCGGTGAGTGTGACGCCGCATTCCACCATGAACCTGGTGAAATAAGTTGTTTATGCGTAGGAACTTGTGGACTACTTGTTAGAAGACCACCTTAGAGCTAGACGACCACGGGGCTGTCAAGTTCGAACGTGTCCTAAGAACACAAGGAGGAGCATTGAGACCTACCCCTACACTCTTCGTGACGTTCGACCGCGACAGGGTCCCTGAGTCGGTGGGTATAGTTCCCACCGCAAGACATTCGTGCCAGTGCAGCTGATGTCCTACTACTGCCACAGCTTAGGCCATACGAATCACTCGTGTAGACGTGCAAACTCGGATTTACACTGTGTGTGTAAGTTGCTCCAAGGCGGTACATGATAAGACTATATCGTGCATGGCCGTTCAGGATGCGGATTGTCTTTCATTTTGCTAAGGTAAGAACTTGGACCTGGCTCTCTCGGCGCTGCCTGGGATGTCTTACGCCTCATTATATTTGTAAAAAGGCACCCTTAGCGCCTGTCTCCTCCAGGCTTATGTGTACGGTAGTTTCGATGCCAAATCGGAACTTTTATGCAGGTTCTACCCACTCTGGGCCATTCTATGGTCGAGCTGATTACACAGAAGGTTCACACCCAGTCTCGGTTTAAACTAGGGCTTCGCCCCTTCCCCCAGGCGAAACGACTGTGCGCATCTACACAGTCATTAGACTCACAGTGGAGATAACCCTGAAGGTGGTCGTGAGGCCGTCTTCGGTGGTTTTTAAAGCTGCCCCCTGAAAGGAGCTTCGGCTCCTACGCCCCCATCTAAGGTTGGACTGTGTGGCTTGGAGAGCCTCCGCCTCCGGACCCGCCCTCCCGCTAAAGGTTTCGTGTCGGAGGAAGGAAATGACTCTCATAGCAAGCCCCAGTTCCCCTGATAAGTCCTCGAAGGCGACAGCGCCTTCAGCGCATTGTCCGGCCAACAGCGTCCAGAGTTCTGTCTCCGGGAAGCGTACGGCCATTCCCGTGAGGGACTTCTCTTCGAAGAGGACCCCGCATCTCCTCCGAGCTAGGCCTGGAGGGCATATTCCTTCAATGGAATTGCCGCGGACTCCGGGATCCTGCTGCGCTAGCATTAAATGTACGTTCCAATCGCGCTGAAGGTCACCGACTTGACTTTATTTCCAGAGGCAGATAACCCTTCAACGACTGGCTTACTTAGAATGAGTTGCATTCCGCTCTCGCTTCGTGGGCGGATACTTCCCCTGGTCCCGACTATGGCACTTAGGTGAATGAACGAAGTATGGCCTTTCTGTTAGATTTGTTCAACAGGATCTGGAGAGATTATCCTCCCTGGCGAATGGCTACTGTGCTAGCTTATCGCAAACCGGGGAGAGATCCCTCTACCCGGCCGGTTTCCGCCTAATCTCTCTATCCTGAACAGCGAAGGCAACCTGGATTCCGCACAGTACGGCTTTCCCAAGTTCAACTCTAGCTCGGATGCCGTCCTCGAGGCCTTTCTTCTTAAACAGCACTACACCACGGTATTTTTCGATATGGGGTACGCGTATAATATCGCTTGGCGATATGATATTATGGAGACTCTCCGCACGATGGGGATGAGGGGATGCCTCCCAATCTTTATTCCTAAGTTTTTGCGATATCGCCCATTCCGCGGACTGTTAGGAGGAAGCCCTCTCTGGCCCAATAGAAACGGTATCACCTCAGTGCTGCATTATGATATCGCTACGCTCTACTTGGATGATATTTCAGTCTCTTTTGGTGCGTCCCTGATGCCAACTCTGGAGCGTCGACTCCAGCAGGCATTGAACCGCATCCTTCGCTATGCCAAAGCGCACAGGTCTCGGTTTTCCTTTGCCAAGACTAAGGTAGTGAACTTCCGATCTGGACTTGTTCCTAAATGGAGTTCGCCCGGAAGTGGTGGATTCGCATCGTTTCCTTGGTCTTATATTTGGCCTACGCCTCACCTGGAAAGCTCATATTCACACCCTTAGGGTCTCTAGTACCCGCGCCATGGGCAGTCCCCATCCGTCGCCAACGGCTCTCACAGCATCCGCACCTGATCTCGAAAGGGCCTATTTGTGGCTACACCTCTGCTCTCAAAGCTTCTACAGCGCCGGAAGTATTTCGCTCAGCCTTTTTTGAGCACACTTCGTGTCACGTTGGATCCGTGCCAGTGTATACGGATGGCTCCAAGTCCCAGGAGGGGGAGGGGGGAGTCCACGCCAGATCCTCTTTTTGAAGACAGCGGAGTTTTCTACTAAATAATAGTATAGCATAGGCTATACATGTCTAGTTAATGTTAGGCTAGGCTGTTATGTTATGCTAGGCTGTCATGTTATGCTAGGCTGTTATGTTATGCTAGGTTAGGTTATGCTAGGCTAAGCTATACTAGGCTAGACAGGGCATGAAAAGCTATGCTACACTAAGCTTGTCTTCGCTATACCAGGCTAGGATAAGCGAGGCTTTGCTAGGGTAGGTTAGGCTAGGCTAGGCTAGGCTATGTTATGCATGCTATACAAGCCTAGGCTAAGATCTAAGTCTAGTTTAGGCAATACTATGATATACTATATTAACTAGGGTAGGGTATGATCGTAAGGTAGGCTATGATATACTATACTAGGCTATGCTAGTCTAGGCTAGGATAGCATATGCTAGGCTAGGCTCCAGTGAACAAGGCTAGTCTAGTCTATACTAGACTAGGATAAGATAAGCTAAGCTAGGCTAGACTGTTTTAATATACAATTGTAGGCTGCGCTGAGCTAGGCTAGGTTTATACTCTTCTAGGCAGGCTAGGCTATACTTTGATAAGCTAGGCTAGGATACACTATGATAGGCTGAGATATACTATACTAGGCTAGATTATTCTAATATATCCTATGCTAGGCTATATATTCAAGTCTATACTAGACTACCCTAGGGTTATAATATGCCATTCTAGGCCATTCTATGCTATGATATACTAGGCTTGGCTATACAAGGGTATGCTATGCTAGGCTATGCTGGACTATACTACGCTAGACTATGCTAGATTATAATGTACCATGCTAAGCTAGCATAGGCTAGTCTAGACTATGCCAAGATATACCATGCTGGAATAATATAGGATATACTATGTTAAGCTATACTATGCTAGACTAGTTTATACTATGCTAGGCTAGGTTATACTATGGTAGATAGGCTATACTATGCTAGGCTTAGGCAATACTGTTAAACTATTATAAACTATACTAGGTTAGGCTATGCTATACTATTCTAGGCTATACTGTAATAACGTTTACTATTCTATATATGCTAGGCTGTACTAGGCTATGGTAAGCTAGGCTTACTATCGTTTCTAGGCTAAGATAGGTCATACTATACATTCTCTGCTAGGCTAGCTAGATTAGTCTAGGCTAAGTTATACTCTGCCAGGCTAAGCTATATTGTGTAAGGAGGCTATGCTAGCTACGCTAGAGTATGGTATAGTAAGTTCTACTAGTATAGGGAATTATAAGCTAGACTTGCTTATACTAAGCTAGACTAGGCTACCCAATGCTAGGCTATGCTATGCTATGACATAATCTACTCTTATACTATACTATGATATACTAGGCTAGGCTAGGTAGGATTTACTATGTTAGGTAATCTAAGCTAGTCTATATTATGCTAGGTGAGGTAATACTGTGGTAGGCTATCCTACGGTAAGCTAGGTTTTGCCAGGCTACTATTCAAGACCATACTAGGCTATGCTATAAAATGTTATACTATTCTAAACAATACTAGGATATGCTATGCTAGGTTATACTATGCTATGATATACTATACTCTAGTAAACCTTTTAGAAAGTTGTGACTTTTTAGTCGCGGGCGACTCTACATCTCACTATGTCGGTCGGTCCACGTTTTGCCTTTTTCTTTTAACTAACTGTAACTATTCGGCCAATTCTTACGGAATTTGAAACCCTTATGTTGTTTTACATTCTCTTTCGAATGATAGAATTACCAAGGTCCTCCCAAGATTAGTCCGGGAATTATTCAAAATCGTAAGGACATAAATCAGAATAAGTGAGGGCACGTGACTCTTTGGTCAGCAGACCTTGTTTGCTTCTTGTTTTGTTTCTTTGCCTTTGTTGTTTTTTAATTTTTATTTGGTTTTTGCATATATTTATTTATCTAGGCTAATATTAGCTATAACGTGATTATATCGACTTTTGCTCTAGTAGGCACTCGCCAGATGAGCTCTTTCTAATAATATATATATATATATATATATATATATATATATATATATATATATATATATATATATATATATATATATATATATATATATATATTAATATTACATTTTTCCCATTGCACTCCAGGTGGGTTCTTTAAATTCCAGTAGTTGGGGGATATGCCCCGGGTATATCCCCCAATGTGTACCCAATGACGTAGGACCTCTTTTATCCCGAAGAGCGGTGGATGAAATTGCTTTCTTTCTCCTTCGATAGCGCCGAATAACGAGGGTTGGTTCAGATGTTACCATCCACGTCTTTCGCTGGGCAACCTCTCGATCCAAGCTGTCTACTTTGGGTATGCACCTCTCACACATTACATTCCCCGAACTTTACCACTTTCACCCCAAACCACTTTTTAGTACCTCCGCAGCGAAGATGCCCTCCTTGGTTATTTTCGACTTTTGAGTATCTTAACGAAAATCCGCCGTGTGCGCCAACCGGCTTGAGAATGAGTAGCGAATGCGTGATCCCCGCCCATGCATTTTGTAACCCTAAAGCAGAGGTGGGCAAACCTTTTTGAGCCTTGGGCGAAAATTTCCTATGAAAGAAGTCGGCGGGCGATAAATAAAATTCGACTCCTGTATCTCTGGAAATGTTGTTTAATTAAATTTATTGCAATCTTTTAATGCACTAATATCGTGCATAATTATTACTGCATACAAATATATCACGGGGGGGGGACGGGCGATGAAAATTGGACTCGCGAGCTAAATTTTGACCACGGGCGAGGGTTTCCCACCCCTGCCCTAAAGGATGGTCAAGGGGAGAGGCTGAGTGGGGTTGGCTTCGTCGCGAGTATCAGCGCTCAAGAAAATCACAAGAATACGCTCATGCGCATTCACGAGCAGAGAATTTAGGTCAGGGCGCATTGATGTCGGCGGGTCTCCTTGCTCCAAATTGATGTAATAAGCACAAGCATATACACAAACACACGCACATGTGTGTGCGTGTGTTTGTCATTACGATATAAAGAAGATTAAGAGTTGACGTACAGATTTCGCCCTCGGCACAGGAAGAAGCGAAGCGAAACGCAATATGGCAATTCATGACAATCTACGTAGCATCACTATGGCAACTACCCGATCAGCAAAATTGTTGACACGCTCAGAATAACTGGTTATAATATTGATAATAATAATAATAGGGAATATTTGTTTGGAGCTCTTCATGAACAATTGTCTTTCACAGCAGTTTTATTAATTTGGCTTAAAAATACTGATTTTTGTGTCTCACTAAATACACGTGACCGTTTTCCTCGAAGATAATTTTTATTAAACATCGGAAATTGTTGCCATAACAACTGGTTGTTGGTACAATTACTCCGATTGTTTTTGTTTGGGGTGCGATTTTTATCGCTGATGTGCAGGTTTTTTAGGTCGCTAGAAAGTATAACAGCAATCGCGAAGTCGGTCCGAATCAGGGTTCCATCCGGCGAATAACCACGCACGATGTCGCTTAACTTTAATCACTCATGGCTTGTTTTACTCGGTCAGGACCAAAGTTATTTTTTTTAATTCTTTACTGGTATTTTTTTTATCAAATTTCGCTCATATTTGATTAGTAAGCATAGCGACTAAAAAAATCCCTTGGTTTTCAACTGGTTATATCGATATTTCGGTGCCACATTCAAGAAATATATGGTCCATAAAACACTAATTTTTGGACGAGACATGAAGGGATAAGACCCCTTAATTTAAAAAAAAAATATATGAACGGGATCCCAATAGAATACTGACCGTCCGAGGCGAATGCGAGTTATTTATATTTAGATTTGCCAAAAATGTTCCTCAGATTATAAAAATATGGTTTCCGATGAATTTGCCGCGACCCTCGCTTGCCTTGAGGGACAATGGGGGGCGGGGCAATCTAACATATTTCCTTATAATATATTCAATAAAAAGTGTTATTTGTGACCTTGCCGATAAAGGTGACGATCATACTGCCAACAGGACCGATAACGAGGTCTACCACAGCTGCACAAATCTTGTTCTTCGACAACGACGCTTCTGTATATATGTGGGAGGTGAGGGGATGGAGGTACCTTCATCTCTGCGCCCCATTCATTGCCTCTGTTGACCTTTCCTTAGAGCAGCTCCGAAGTTATTTAAGGAAATTAAAGCGGAATCCTTTCTTTTACTAACTTTATATTGGATTTCAAATATGTATACACTCTGGACCTCCTCCTTCCCTATCTGCCCCCTTCCTCTTGCTCTCGTTGGATTACACATTTCCTCCTCTGTAATAATTATAATCTAATGACAACTTTTGTGGGGAAATGTGAACTTCATTTTAAGGGAGGTCCAGAAATTCAATTGATTTTTTTTTTACTGTCTGAACTTTTCTAACGTTACCTCCTGGATTCCATACCTCTCTTCGGGAAGGTGGATCGCCCCTAGAAAGGGCACCACGCTTCCTGCCTGGCTAGGTCAACAGGTCCCTCAGAAGGGGGGAGGGGTAGTGTGTGGAGTGCTTGTTTGTGTTCCATTTGATGCATGTTGGAGTTAGTATCAGCAAACTGAAAATACCCAAAAAGAAAACACCCAAAAGGAAAATACCAAAAATGATCATGCCCGAGACATGCTGAAATACACCACCTCCTTTACCACCACAGTTGGCTCAATCCTAGATTTCTTTGTAGTCTTTGTCAACACCAGTCCTTGTTGCTCTTCCAGTGCTCTTGTTATTTTCTACACTCTGCAATTTCTGCCTTATCCACTTCTTGGAGTACCTCGTCCCATGGGAGCGAACATATGTGCACACCGCTACGAATTCCTTTCCTTTAGCATTCTTAGCAGGGCTCTGCGATGCCCCATATTAGGTCTCGGGGGGGGGGGGCATTTGCGTCATTGTTTCAACCCCTTATAGGGGTATTTATTTACCTTTGACCCCTTCCCCCTAATCCCAGTACACGGGCAGGTGAGAGGGGGGCAGATATCCCGCTGTTGTGCACCGAGGAAGATCTAAAGAAGAGATGTAGGTTTTTGAACCCCTTCGTGTATCATGATGCGATAGTGTAAGTAAGGGGGGTAAGGTGAGTGCACGTACATGCACAGACGTTCACGCACGTGAACGTCCAAAAACCTTGTTTCTGCCATATTTGGTGAATCATTATTTTGACTCTTTTGGGATGAAGTTGGTTACCGCCTTGAAGATGGGCTACACCGTGTGTTATTCCGATGATTAGGCATGCGCACACACACACACATATATATATATATATATATATATATATATATATATATATATACAGTGGGTGCAATAAATATCCGATACATGTTCAAAAGTTTATTTACCATAGTTACACAACAGCAAAGTAATCGAAGATTGAACATCTTATGTATTTTCTACGTTGAATACAAATTGGTATCATATTTCAAAAATAGTATAACATTACTATGATTACGGCAAAAATATCAAACGAACGTTTCAAAAAGTATCCGATACATCTATGAAAACCAGTTAGTATTTGGTGATATGACCTTTCGTCGCTAGTACAGTTTCCAACCGTTTGGGATATTTACTTATTAGGTTCTTACAAATATTTGTAGGTGTCTTAGCCCATTCTTCTTGGCATAGTCTTTTTAAATCTGTTAGATTTCTTGGGTCCCTTTTATGAATCTTTAATTTTAATTCTCGCCACAGGTTCTCGATAGGATTTAGGTCTGGCAACTGACTTGGCCATCCCATAACCTTTATTTTCTTCTGCTGAAATCACGCTGCAGTGCCCTTGGCTGTATGTTGTGGATCGTTGTCCTGTTGGAATGTCCATCCTCTTGGCAACTTCAAGTCGTCTGCAGACTGTAAGAGATTATCATCCAGGATCCTGCGATACATCTGAGCATTCATTTTCCCTTCAATAATATGGAGTCTTCCAGGACCTGCAGAGGAGAAGCAGCCTCCTCCAAACTTCACTTTTGGGATTGTATTTTTGTGCCTCTAAACGTGACTTAACACTATTCCGCCCAAATAACTCAATCTTCGTCCCGTCAGACCATAGTACAGCGTCCCCCAAACTTGCAGGCTTCTCTAAATGTTTCTTGGCAAAATTCAGACGATTTATGACATGTATTGGTTTCAACAAAGGTGTCTTTCTTGGTGTGTGAGAATGGAATCCTTCGTTCCTAAGAACTGCTCTAATTGTATTTTTGCATACATTTGTCCCAGCTGCTTCCACATCTTTCTGAAGTTCAGATCGAGTCACTCGAAGATTCTTCTTTACTTTACGGACTATATGTTTAGCCGCACGGTTTGAAATTTTAGATGGACGCCCTGAACGTGGTAGACTTGCAGTGGCCTGATATGACGTGGACCGGCGAATCGTGTCACCAATGGTTAAGATTGGTATTTTTAGCATAGATGAAATTTTTCTATAGCCCAAACCACTACTTTTATGTAACTGAACAATTAGTTCTCTGCTCCTTTTTGGCAATTCTTTAGTCCTCGCCATATTAGAATTAGAGTGTTGAACGATGACCTTCTTCTCATGCAACTCTCGGACACTGACTGAGGTCCGCTGTTTCGCGTGGACGAAGTAGATTACGAGGGGTGGTCAATAAGTTTTGCGAATCGGTAGGGCAAAACAGAGGAAGGGGGATGGCTGTTTGTGGGGGTGCTAGGACAAGTTATGACAAGTCAGGACCTGCAGCCGCACGCTCCTGCCTCATCTATTTAAGAAGCAGTAGCCGATCGCAGATCGTCAGTCACAAATTTTTCAACAATGGAGAAGGTTGAGCACCGCGCAGTGATCAAATTTTTGACCCAAGGAAGGCAAGAATGCAAAAGAGATCTATGAACGCATGGTTGCAGTGTACACCAACACCGCCGCTTCCTATGCAACCATTGCTCGCTGGAATAGGGAGTTCCGCCATGGTCGTGAGTCCCTTGAAGATGACCCCGGTCCAGGATGCCCGTCAGACGTGACCAACGAGGACAATGTAGCCCGTGTGGAGAGGATGATCCTCGAAAATCGACGGGTGAAGGTCGAAGAAATCGAGCGAGAACTTGGAATATCACATGGAAGTGTTATGAACATCATCCACGACAATTTGACCATGACCAAGGTCTCTTCCCGTTGGGTCCCTAGAAACATCACGCCCCTTCATCGACTTCAACGTCGTCAAAGTCTACAAAGTCAGAGTTGCACAAGCTGCCCTGCGTGAGTGCAGATTCGAGGAGCTCAACCATCCCCCCTACAGTCCAGATCTGGCCCCTAGCGACTACTTTTTATTCCGCCAGCTCAAGGCTGCACTACGTGGACGCCGGTTTGGGGACGACGGAGATGTCCAGCTTGCCGTTCAGGAGTGGATTGAACAGCAGTCGGGAGATTTCTGGTTGTCGGGAATCCAAAGCCTCAGGGACAAGTGGCGCAAGTGCATTGAAGTCGAGGGTAGTTATATTGAAAAATAATAAACACTTTTCCTCGTATCTCGTTTCCTTATATCCGAATTGCAAAACTTATTGACCGCTCCTCGTATTTTTCTAGAAAGTTCTACAGCATTCCTTACCCTGCGGAAAGGTGCTCATCTGTACGTACTACGGCCGCCAGATAAGCGGTTTAAAAAAACCCAGGAAATATGCACATACGACGGGCCCTGAGGTTGTCATCAAAGAGGATTAGAACCGCTCTAGAAATGAGTATAAAAGAATACTCAAGAATTCTGTAAGATGTTCCCTCTTGCCTTCCCCAACAAAGACTATTTCCCCTTCCCAATTACTATGACAATGGACCCTCATTGCGATGAGTGTCGCTTGGCTTTAGGCGTCGCTTGAGCGGAAGGATAATTCTCGTTTCCATCTTCATCTCCCGTCGAGGGAATCCCCCATCCCCCTTTCCAAACCCTCTTAAGATGAGGTGGGGGAGACTAGGAGTGGATTTCAACCCCGTCGTTTCCAGCCGCTGCATTGACACAAAGGAACCCTGTGGGAGGGGCCCAACCGTGAAGTCAATCAGTGGAACGTGCCGTACACCTTCAGCTCCCTCGCCTCCTTTATCTCCTCCCCCCCTCCTTATGCTATACTTATATGAGCGATTGGAATGTAATGAATTCCGTTTCCCCCCAACTCTTATGGTATTTGTTCCATTTCTATCGATTATTATTACATTGCAAAGCCACTAAGATGCTTGGGATTAGATAAAAATGGTAGCTTTAAAAGATATTACAAGATTATAGAATTATTATAATATATCGGTCTGAATGTATTATGTATAGCTTGGTTCCCCACGTCAAGACGATATGTTGGAGAGGGGCCATAGAAGAGGTGCAAAGCCAATTCCTGGGATATCCAAGGATATGAAGGGAGGTAGCGCAATTTGATTGCGTTTTCACTTCTTTCACATCCAGATGTAAATAAAACTTAATTTCTAAATCCGCCAAAATGTAAAGACTGGTTCTTCGTGGCTGAGATCATGGCGATGGCTAAAATTGGCAAATACATAAGAAATGTGTTGGGTACAAATTAAGTTTTGTACGCACCTAATTTACAGACTATATTGTAATACCTTTGTAATAGGACATCGTCCCCAAAGAAGTAAAAGAATTCTCGAGAATTCTTTATATTCATATATACAGGGTTCCAATCCCCTTTGATGGCAACATCGGATTAGAGGACATTTAGTCCAGATATGGTCTTTGAAAGAGAGGTTGCATTGTTCGTCCATCCCAGTTTAAGATGATAAACAATTTATCGGTACCTACCGTGAGATAGATCTGTTCATCCATGGTAGGCCCTATTAAGAATATGGCTTTGTTTTAACATTTGTATATTTGTTATTTTCTTATTAAATTTATTTTTTTAGGATATCTTTGCTTGAAGCGCTGACTAATGATAAAAAAAATCCTTCAGTTATAGAATAATAATTGGAAGGAATACTTTGCTACCAGTCGTAATTAATAGTATCCCAACGGCTTATTTTTAAAGTATGAACCAGTATTTTAGTCGGTTTTGATTAATTTGACCTTTTCATGGATAGATAAAGAATTGTACTTAGTACTTATATTAACAATGAGAGATAGAATATAACAGGGCGGAGCTAGGTGGCTCCGGATCCATTTTCCTTTCTATTGTTTCTGTGGTTCATAATTTCGAGATCTAAATATTTGTGTTATAGGAAAAAAACTAAGAAGCGAAAACCAACGAGGGCATATCTGGCAGAACGTATGTGAAGATAGGCTTTGGAAGAGTGGTTTTTAATTAACGCAAGACTAGTGGTTCTTACTTAAAACAAGACTAGTATTTATTAACAACTTGTCTAAACCCGATAGAGGAAATCTAATTTTATTATTTATTTCAATGCAAATAATAAAAATACATGATTGTACACAAAGTCTTGAATAAAAGTTATTCAAGAAAACCAAACATAATCTTGAGTCGTAGGAAATCCGAGTCTCGCAGTGTCATGTCATATCTACGCATGGCGTTAAAATAAATGAATTAAACGAATTACCATAACCATAAACACCACACAGCCTACGCATGGCGTTAAATAAATTAGCCGAATTACCGTAACCATAGAAACCACATGGCGTCAAATAAATTAACCGAATTAGCGTAGCCTTTGAAGCCGCATAGCCTACGCTTAGCGTTATATTCAGCAACCGAACTTCCGTCGTCATAATGACCTCATAATTGCAAGAATAACTGCGTTTTTACGGGACAAAACCCTATTTCCACTTTCTTATTCCAATAAGTTCTCAGAATTCCCTAAATCTAGTGCTGATTCCAACCTAATTATTTGATCATTTCAAGATAAAACACCAATTCATGACTCCGAAAATAAGCAGAGATGTATTGTAAAGACGTTTTATTGTATTAATCTAATGGTTTACTCTATGTATAATTCGGCCGACTTCGGCCCATTTAGAAAGATGGTTCAAAATCTCATACTCGTAGTTGTGCGTTTACATAGACGGATCTGAAAAGATTGCAATCGCCAGGAACTATTTAATTTAAAATTCTTAAAGCGATGGTTTATAAAAATCGAATGGAAAAGTTTACTGAAAATGAATTAAAAGAAAAAAATAATTGAGTATTGAGATAAAATAACTGCTAGAAATTAGAAATTGCATTATATCATGAAAAAAGGGGCTGCTACTCATTAAACTACAAACAAAACGATGGCATATTAATTTTGTTTTGTAGTTACTGATTTTCTTTTTAAACGCGTCATGTTTTTTTTTCACTATACCTTATTATTCACCAAATTCTAAAAGTTTGAGATGAAAGTTTATGAAATGTTCATAAGATAATAATAGGTTAAGGAAAGAGGCGAAAAAAAATTAGTAACTGTAGAATTCATACTTTAGAGTATATTTAAATATAAATCTGTTCGGTTTTTTTTTTTCAGGTCCACCCGAATTAAAAGAAAACGGGGTTCATTTACGAATAAAACACTTACAACACCGATCATGTTTTTTAGGTACTGAATGACTAAAAAAAAACAGTCTGCTGACCAAAGGTCGCGTGCTCTCACTTAGTCTGCTTTATGACCTAACGACCTTCAAAACTTTCAATAATTCCTGGACTAACCATGAGCACCTTTGCGATGATATCATTCCAAAGAGAATGTAAAACAACATGAGTTTCAAATTTCGTTAGAATCGGCCGACTAGTTACAATGTTATTAGAAAAAAAAGCAAAAAAAAACAAAACGGGGACCGACCGACCCACCGACATAGTGAGATAGTCGCACGCGACTAAAAATATCACGGCAAAAATTGCATTAAAACAACTAGCTTAAAAACAAGCATACTTGATGCGGTAAGAAAGTTGTTACTCATTCTTATACTAATAACATACAACGGTACTGTCTGTATAAGGGATGTGTTAACCAGCCAATAAGTTTTGGAAAATCACAACTTCCAAACTGTATAAATTTTCATTTAAGTTTTCATTTTTAGTCGCGTGCACGACTTTATAAGTTATTATGTCGGTCGGTCGGATGGTAAGCCTTTTACCTTAAAATGAGTTTTTGAAAGTTTTGAAGGTCGTAGACGATATGTTTGTTAATTGATGATAAGTTTATTTTTTTTTCAAAATTATTGAAATAAGTAAGAGCCCACGACTTGGATCTGTTGACTTTTTGTGTTCTTTTTGTAGGTCTCATGTTACTGCGCCGAGGGGAGGCGGGCCTACCCCCACGCCGGAGCGTGCTTCCTTCTTTTGCTTTTTCTCATTATTTTTTTATAGTTATTTATTAGTTACATACTCGTATTATTTGTTTTGTTATTTATTTTCTAATATAGTCTAGTATTTGGCCGTGTGGAGTACGGCGACTTATGCCCAAGTAGGCATTCGCTAGATGAGCTCTTAAAAAAAATTATATGTATATGTGTATATGTATATATGTATATGTTTATATAATAAATCACCATTCATTTTTTAATAGATCCACAATATTTCAGTACCGTATAACGAATACTGTTATTAGGGGAAAATTTCTTGAAGTTATATTGCATTTTTTATGTAAGACTGTATAAATATAGTTTGTTTCTTGCGATTTTTTTAGGAGGGGGTGGGCGCATCCGGCGTCTCTAGTTTGAACGATCTCTGAATTTGGGGGAAGCCTCCCGTTCGCTCCGGCATCTACCTAATTAATTCAGTCCTGAACCAGGGCGATGACGCGTGGCGGCATTGCGACGGAAGAGCTTCTCGACGCGGTTCAATCTACGCCCGCTGCTTCCGAGCAGAGCGTCGGTTCTGGACAGCTTTGTTTGCTCCAATCCCCTTTTCAGAGAAGTCGCATGACTTTGTCCTGTGGATGCCCATCGTTTTGGACACCCTATGCTGGCAATCTACCCCTGGCAGGTGAATTAAGGGGATCCAGCGTGTTATCAACTATCATTGGTGGCGTCACAATCGGACTATTGCTACAGGTTGAAGCTTTTCATCTAGACGGACGGGCAGACAGAAACACGCAGAAAGAGAGAGTGCGTGTCAGGGTTTTCAGAAGAGTATCATGTAACCTCTTTACATGATGCTCTTCTGAAAATCCTGACACGCCACTCATTCTCTCTGCCTGGGTGTTTCGAGCGAAAGGGCACAGTTCGCTCGAAGAGGGTGAAGCCCGGGCGGCTAAACTGACCCCATCGATTAGGAAATAGGACACTTGGACTCTTCTGTAAGACATGGATCTTTACTCGCTAGAGACTCGGAGACTGCGCCCTCAGCTTATGGAGGTGTTCGAGATTCTTACAGAGTTAAAAAATATTGATCACTGAATGTTTACCCTTAATCAGAAAAGGACTCGAAATCCGAATAGGACTCGGAATCCGAATAGAACTCGGAATCCGAATAGGACTCTGAATCAGAAAAGAACTCGGAATCAGAAAAGAACTCGGAATCAGAAAAGAACTCGGAATCAGAAAAGAACTCGGAATCAGAAAAGAACTCGGAATCAGAAAAGAACTCGGAATCAGAAAAGAACTCGGAATCAGAAAAGAACTCGGAATCAGAAAAGAACTCGGAATCAGAAAAGAACTCGGAATCAGAAAAGAACTCGGAATCAGAAAAGAACTCGGAATCAGAAAAGAACTCGGAATCAGAAAAGAACTCGGAATCAGAAAAGAACTCGGAATCAGAAAAACACTCGGAATCAGAAAAGAACTAGGAATCAGAATGCGACTAGGAACCATGTTTCCGACTAATCTGGTAGGAAACTACTTCACCTACCAAACAGGGGAATACCGACACCGGCTTCCAGTTGCTGTAGTAAACTGCGGTACTCTTAGATCAGTGCAAAAGTGGAACAAATTAAGAACCATCAACGTCTTAGATTGGAATCATGGGTGTCATCTTGTATCAACATTGCCTCTCAATGGTTTTTCATTTTCCTCGAACAATTTTTTGCGCGGGGGGGAGGGGCTTAATCTTTGCTTTGCTTTCTCTCATAACAAGTGTTTATGCCCTTACTCGCTAGTTTCTTTGTATATTTCGCAATCTCTTTGAGTACTTCTTTTTCTTGCAACACACACACCTACATATGTACATATGTATGTGTTTATATATATATATATATATATATATATATATATATATATATATATATATATATATATATATATATATATATATATATATATATACACATACATTCTCTCTCTCTCTCTCTCTCGACCCCGCCATACCTGAAAACTGTAGGATTGGCCCGCCCTTCTGCCCCCAGTGTGTAACTGACATCTTGAGATTGCGAGCCCTGCCAGCCCCAATGCTCGCAGAGGATCTGTATATTTTTCACACATTTTCACTTCCTGTTTACTCACCACTTTCTCAACAGATCGCTTTTCCCATCTTTTGGCGGGTGTTGCCCTCGGTGGTTTTTGTTTTAAATTGAATAAAAAAAAATTGATCCGATTAAATTTATTTTCCCTTTCACAATTTTTTATGTCCTGCCGTCATTTCATTACCCCATGAGCCTCCCGCCCCTGCCCCCTTATCCCTCTCTACTCACCCAGCTCCTTCAACCCATCAACATAGTGTGGGTTGCCCCCTCGCATTGGCACCCTAGCTACCCGTCTCCACAGTCCAATTGCCGCAATCTTCTTTAATTTAACAAATTAGAGGGGAAAGGGGGGGGGTGTAGAAGATGCCAAATGTCTCCAGACGTTTCGAAACAGTCTCGTCGCCCGTTTTAAAGTTATTCGTGGGGAGACCTAGTTTCCTAATGCTATTTATTACCGTTTTGAGAGGGTTTGTTTGGGTAAAGTCGGATCCTGGAAGAGGAGAAGCTACGGGGTTGATGTGGGGAGGTTTCTGGGTGGGGGGGTGGGGGGGGGGAGCACGTTGCCATAAACCAGAGACCCAAAAGAAGCGGCTTAAGAGTCTAGTCCTGAAGGCTGGTTGGCCCGGAGGCGGAAATCCAGCCAAGTGTGGAGTCTTAAGTGTGGGTGGTGCCTCCTCCAGTATTCTCCCGCACTCCAAACAACACCCTTAATTTCATCCGAGTGTGTTTCGGTTGTGTTCGTATTATCTGAGGTGATTTTTAACGTATCCTGGAGGAATCGTATGAATAGTAACCATTAACGTGTCCAATCGATTCCCTATCGAACGAAGAGGGTAGGAATGGAGTTACTGTCACACTTGTATGGAATTAAATACCAAGTGTTGAATTGGTGGAGGAGGTAAGTGCGGAATATTTGGCCCCCAGCCCCTCTATTAGAACTTTTGTGGGGTCCTAAGCTCGTATGTTTGAAGCCTTGTGTGTTCGCAAAGTTGAATTGGGTGATAAAGGTTAAGCCTTGGGAGTTCGCAATATTGAAGCTTTGGGTCTTCGTAAAGTTGAAGGCTTCGGTGTTCGTAAGCTTGAAGCATTGTATGTCTGTATATACGGATTCGTGACGTTCTTGGTGTGATTGGCGGGGTTTGGGCGGAGACGGTCGTTTTTTCCCGTTATTTTTATTTATTAAAAAAACCCAACGTGGTCATTTTTATTGAAAAGCTCTTCATAAAGTGGTAAAATAATGGAAGGGAAAAATGTGCGAAAGATAGCCGAGTTGATTGCCTCGGGTGCAACGTAATCCGGATGGCGCGCAATTCTTCCGAACCATTTTCATGTCGCGTGACCTTTATTTTTACAATTTTCCCAAATTTTTCGTGAAATCTTTGTATCGCTTTCATTGCCTTTCCCCTTCTGTTTAAATGCCCTGTCCTCGTTGGTCACGGCCTTTCCCGTTTTCGAGGAATCTAATAAACTTGATTAAGAGGATTTGACCGCATTTGTGTCCTCTGCGCCTCCTTCGCCTCCTGCGCCTATTAGAACTTTTGTGGGGTCCTAAGCTCGTATGTTTGAAGCCTTGTGTGTTCGCAAAGTTGAATTGGGTGATAAAGGTTAAGCCTTGGGAGTTCGCAATATTGAAGCTTTGGGTCTTCGTAAAGTTGAAGGCTTCGGTGTTCGTAAGCTTGAAGCATTGTATGTCTGTATATACGGATTCGTGACGTTCTTGGTGTGATTGGCGGGGTTTGGGCGGAGACGGTCGTTTTTTCCCGTTATTTTTATTTATTAAAAAAACCCAACGTGGTCATTTTTATTGAAAAGCTCTTCATAAAGTGGTAAAATAATGGAAGGGAAAAATGTGCGAAAGATAGCCGAGTTGATTGCCTCGGGTGCAACGTAATCCGGATGGCGCGCAATTCTTCCGAACCATTTTCATGTCGCGTGACCTTTATTTTTACAATTTTCCCAAATTTTTTCGTGAAATCTTTGTATCGCTTTCATTGCCTTTCCCCTTCTGTTTAAATGCCCTGTCCTCGTTGGTCACGGCCTTTCCCGTTTTCGAGGAATCTAATAAACTTGATTAAGAGGATTTGACCGCATTTGTGTCCTCTGCGCCTCCTTCAGTAGAGGACTGATATTCTTAAGGGCACCACCACCGTGTCATCAGAAGGAACTACAACAAGGCCAACAGACCTAAGTCGCGTCCTCTCAATTATTCTGACTTACGACCTTCAAAAGTTTCAATAATTCCCGGACTAACCTTGGGAGGAACTAAACAATTATACCATTCAAATGAGTATGTAAAATAACATTAGAGTCTTAAATTTCGTTAGAATCGGCCGATAGTGACGGTGTTATTGCCCCCAAAAAATCATTGAAAAGTAAAATGGTTACCATGCGACCGCCAACCTATAGTTCGACATACTAACTTATAGAGTCGCGACTAACAACTGAATAGCATAAAGCAATTTTCCTAATTTTCTAAATATATTTAAAAAAAAATATCCTAGATATAAAGAACTAAAATAAATATGGATGACCAGATTTTCTTTTTTCACGGTTTTTCACCCCAATGTTGGGCGCTGCCGTCTGGATTTAATAGTGAGATGCCAAAATATTTGCGCACCCAAACTCCGTAAGGGGCACGGCGATTAGCTGCGGTTTGGGGTGGTGGGTTTTTAACAAACTTCTTCCCCCCCCCACCCTCGCCTTCCTCACATCCCCTTTCTTTCTCATTTCACAGTCTATCAATTTTAGGCTAGGCCTAAGGTGCAGCCGCCATGCCGATGGGCTGCCAGGCCACTAGGCGGGAGGAGTGATCTCAAATGGCGGCAGCTGGTTTTGCTAGCCCCGTGTTCACCCCTCGCAGAGCGGTCTACTGCGGGGGGTGATTAGCGTTTGCGCCCCGTGTCACTCATAGGGTCCCATGGCCATGAATGAAAACAAAAAAAAAAATCTCCCCCTTCATTAGCGATGGAACCACATTCGGGCAGCTCCACGGAAAAAATGGACCCCCCCTCCCCTCTCCGCCCGCTGTGCTTTCGCAGGGGACCCTGCAAAACCCTTCGACCTGAGAGGAGGCTTACTCCTCTCTTAGGCCGACGCATGTAGGGGCTCTCGCGCACCCCCTTCTCTGGAGTCGACCTTGGACGACTCCCTCTTTCTAGTGGCAGTCCCTACTTTTCTTTCACAAGGGACTTTCAAGGAAGCACGCAGGGCCCGTTGGTCCATGCCCCCTAACGTCCTGCACCCCTTGCGTTATAGTCTACATGGAGTCACTGTACGTGCCCCCCTCCCTCTTCCCCGAGCATGCCAGTTCGCCGGCTGAGAAGGATACAAAAGGTACCTCGAGGGGGATCCAGGATATCTTGTGGAGGGATGGCCACATGGAAGCGCCCCCCGCCCTGAGGTGACCTAGCCCCAGATGGTAGGATCTTCAATGGGATCGAACCTGGGCTTGGTGCCAAGCACAGAACCCGAGTTCGCCCCTGTGGAAAGTCGTCCTCAGACGCCTCGGAGCCCCCGAGGCCTTACAAGGAGAGGAAAGATCTGCTCCCCCTGTTGGTGCCCCTGTGACAGCCAAGACCTCCATTTCAGAGAAGGATCATGCTTCCTTCTTGCCTTTTTGCTTTTTCTCGTTATTTTTTTTTACCCTTTGTTCTTATATAAAGTGTTATTTGTTTTTTGTATTTTTTTAATATAGCCTGATAGTAGGCTGCTGTCTACGGCGACTTATGCCCAAGTAGGCGGTCGCCAAATGGGCTACCACAACCATCAACACCAGCACTCCGGCCGAGGGAGGGGAGAAGCAGGTTTATTCTACGCCCTCCTTGCTGAAAAGAAATAGAAAAAAAGACACTGGGCTCTCCACCCTCCGCGGGAGCCACGGGGCCGCTACCATTTCGGCATGCGACCAAGCCAAGATCAGTACGTCCGGCCCCAGTGCTCCACCTGATAGGGAGTCGCAGAATAAGACCAAAAGTGCGCAGACCTACGCCTCAATTACGTCGGGGCCCCTCATTCAGAGACTACCCTGCGTCTTCTAGCCCGCTGGCTTCAAACGCTTCCTCGTTATTCGCTCCACTGATGGCAGCAGGTTAGCTAAGGGCAACATGATCCATCAGATGAGAGCTTTAGCCAGCGTGATTGGTAGAGAGGAGAAGGCCACTCGTTTCTCAGACGGGAGCCTTTTGGCGAATGCGTCGAATCCCTCCGAGGCGGCCATGATTAGTGTCCTTCGAACACTTTATGGCACGTCGGTGATTGTGACGCCACACTCTACCATGAACTTCGTGAAAGGAGTAGTTTATGCGAGGGAACTCGTAGACTACTCGATAGATGACATTACCTTAGAGGTGGCCGACCATGGTGCATTCAAGGTCGAATGTGTGATGAGAAAACGGGGAGGGGCCTTGATACCCACCACTACGCTCTTCGTCACGTTCGATTATGATAAGCTACCGTTTGAAGGCATAGGTGCTACTGCCGCAGATGTGATAATAATTCCACCGCTTCGGCCATACAAATCGCTCCGGTAAACGTGTAAAGTCGGTGTTACCTGACGAAGTCTGTGTAAATTGCTCCAAGCCGCACACCATTAGTCCAAATCGTGTGTGCCTAAGTGTGTCAATTGCGGAGAGTCACACCCCGCTTCTTCGAAGCAATGTGCTGTGTATCTCCTTGAGGAAATCCTGGCCGTTCAGGCTTAGGATCATCTCTGGCGTGCCCGTCGCTGCCTGGGACGTCCTATGCTTCAAATGTTGAGAAAGATATCTTCTGCTCCTGGCCCATCCAGGCCTACGAACACGGTCGTTTTCGCGCCCATTCGGAACCCTTCTGCGGGTTCTACCCACCTCATGCGCTCGCATAAGGCGAAAGGGCCGCGCGCCTCCACAGAGACGTTAGACTCAGGAGGAAACCCCTGAAGAGGGTCGGGAGGCCCTCTTCAGGGATTCCTAAAGCTGCTTCCCCGAAAGGACGGCACTAAAAAAGCTTCGGCTCCTTCTCCCACACCCAGTGGTAGGCTGGGTGGCTCGGAGAAGGTGGATCTTTGAAAAGAAGGCCCCCTGCTCCGAAGCCGTCCTGCTCGCCTAAGTTTTCGAGGCGGAAGATGGAAAAGACTCGAATGGAGAGCCAAACCTCCCCCGATAATTTCTTGAAGGCGACCTCTCCGTCAGCGGATTGTCCGGCCAACAACGCCCGGAGTTCTGCCTCTGGGAAGCCTACAGCCGTTCCATGAGGGTCTTCTCTTCGATGAGGCCCCCCGCATCTTCTCCGATCTAGGCCTGGAGGGCATATTCCTTCAATGGAATTGCCGCGGACTCCGGGCCAACTGGGAGGATCTGCGGAGGCTTGTCTGCTCCCATTCACCGTTAGCCATCCTTTTTTTGCAGGAAACCATGCTGGGCGCGTGCCCCCTGACAACCCTCGTGGGGTATAAGTGTATTACAACTCCACCACCAGTGGATGTGGGCCAGGCGGGAGGATACGCGATTTACACCCGACATGATGTCTCCGTTATTCTCTTTGCTTTAGATACCTACTTTCAAGCAGTAGATGTGCAGCTGCACCTGGATAGAAGGTACACTGTTATTTACGCGTACATTCCAACGTCATCCGACTTCGACGAGGGGGAATTTCGCCGCGTTGTGGCAGGATTGCCAAGGCCCTTTCTCTTGCTCGGAGATCTGAATGGTAGACACGCCATCTGGAGAGACTAGTCGATTAATCCCAGGACGCAAACCCTGGCCGACCTGATCGACGAGCTGGAGATGGGTGTCCTAAATGTGGATGAGTTTACGCATCACTGCCCGAGAACTGCTTTATTTCCCTGCCTTGATCTATTTTTATGCTCTCCTGATGCACAGCCTGATTTTGGGTAGGGGGTGGTCAATGACATCCATGGTAGTGGTCACTTTCCCATTCAAATATCATTTTCTGCGCCACTGCCGTCCGAAGGCCCGCCCTCGTGGTGCTTGGCGCGGTAATCCGCACTTCAGGAAATTACTGATTTTCCTGTCCCAATCGAGGAGTTTAAGTTGGTAGATGAGGCCGTTGAGTTCTTCTCCGGCAACCTCATCACCTTGGGCCTAACTACTTTTCTTAGAACGCCTAGCCGTTTGGCACGCTGACCGCTCCCGTGGTGGTCAGCCGAGTGTGAGACGGCCATCAAACAAAACCGTTATGACTACATGCGTTATAAGCTCCGCTTGAACAACTTCACTGTCGGTGGATTTCGTTGAACTAGGACTAGCTTACGTTATATTTCGAAACATGCCCGCCTTTCTTCTTGATGGGAATACATGTCTTCATTTAACAGGACGGGAAAGACCCCTCTAGACCTGGAAACGAGTCAAAAGGATTCGGGGCAAGTTTTCGCAGGACCCCCTTCCCGTTCCTCAGGAAAATGGGACCGCAATCTCTTACCACGCCTCCGTGGTGGAATCCATCGCGACCGCTTTCTCCGCATTCTATATCGGAGCAGCATTCAATGTGCGTCCTGATGTCGCGAAAGGCCTCTTACTGGACTTTACCTCCAGAGGCGGAGAACCCTACAACGATATGCTTACTCTGGTTGAGCTGCGTTCCACTCTCGTTTCGTGCACTGACAACGCCCATGGTCCGGACGATGTCCCGTACGCCATGCTTCGACACCTGGGTGAGCGAGGCATGGCCTTTCTGTTAGATTTGTTCAACAGGATCTGGGTGGAAGGTCTTCTCACAGACTCCTGGCGAATCGCTATTGTGCTCGCCTTTCGCAAACCGGGGAGAGATCACTCTACTCCGACCGGTTTCCGCCCAATCTCTCTAACCTCTTGCGTGTGCAAGTTGATGGAGAAATTGGTAAATGTTAGCTTAGCCTTTTTCCTGGACAGCGGAGGCCATCTGTCTTCCGCACAGTGCGGCTTCCGCAAGTTCCACTCCACCTCGGATGCTCTGCTTCGACTGGAAAATGCCGTCTGCGAGGCTTTCCTTCGTAGACAGCACTACGCCACGGTGTCTTTCGATCTGCTGAAAGCCTATAATACCGCATGCCGATACGGTATCATGGAGACACTCCACACGATGGGGGCGATGGGATGCCTCCTAATCTGTATATCTGAATTTTTGGGAGATCGTCGATTCCGCGTACGGGTGGGGGGGAGCCCTCTCCGGCCCAATGGACAAGGAAGAGGGTGTCCCGCAGGGAAGTGTCCTCAGCTTCGCACTCTTTGCCCTAAGCATCAACAACATCACCTCGGTGCTGTCGGAAGATGTTTTCGCTAGGCTCTACGTGGATGACCTTTCGATCTCTTTTGGCGCGGCCCAGATGCCAACTCTGGAGACACGACTCCAACAGGCAATTGAACTGCGTTTCTCGCTATGCTTAAGATATAAGAGCTTAACCATACTGGAGCTTTTGCTATTTAACTACTTTTTCTCTCTCGGAAACAGTATTTAAATATAACCTAAAAATTTGTTTAAGCTTCAGAACAGAATGATAGTTACGTCAATATCTTCTTAGATTCTGGCCTTCCGACATTGTTGCCATATCTAGATAAAAATCATAAAACTAATGAATGTATAATATTGCTAAGAAAATCAAAACATCTTTTAAACTTCCTTCCAAAGCACCAAAAAGCAGAACTATTATTGAAATTAAGAGGAAAAAAAGAGAGAGTAGAAATTTCGACAAAAAGGATGTATTTTTTCAAATGCAATCGGGCTCATCAGGGTCTAGCGGCAATTCGATGGAAAGTGAACGGTACCGTATGGCGCATACAAGTATAGGCAAGCATAAATGTGAGAATAAAATTGATTCTGCTGTCATATTAATTGTTGGGGTGTAATTTCTTTTTCTCTTCTTCTTAAATAGAGGAAGCATTGCTTCCATTGACTGCATGCCACTGCCTGGATGGTACCACCTTTTCTCCCAAAGCTTCTACAGCGCCGGGAGTATTGCGTTCGGCCTTTTGGGAGACGCTTCATGTCACGCTGGAACCGTGCCAGTGTGTACGGATGGCTCCAAGTCCGAAGAGGGGGTCGGTTTCCATTCCGTATCCTCCTGGAATCTCCGCATCCCCTGGTTCGCGATATCCGTGACGCCACGGTTTTGGCAAGGCGGGCAGATGTCGAGATTATCTTCTGCTGGGTTCCTGGACATGTAGGAATTGCGGGGAATGAGGGCGCCAAAAAGTCCGCGAGGACTCTGCGACCGGACCAGCGTTTCGCTCTTCCTCACACCGACTACATGGCAGGAATACGGGCAGTTCTTCGGACTGCTTGGCAAAGCAGATGGGAGACGGTCGAAGGGAACTTAAAGTTGCGTGCCATTGCGCCGCGACTGTTCCCATGGACCTACCCCCCAATGCCGCGAAGGCTTCAGGTTGCTTTCTGTCGTCTCCGAATGGACTCACTTGCGGGACGGACCGCCACGCACCGCTATTTGATGGAGCGCTCGCCTGCGCCCTACTGTGAAGACTGCGTTGTCCCCCAAACTGTTCGGCACATACTTGTTGAATGTCCCAGTCTGGGCGATCTTCGCGCACCCTGTCCCTGTCCCGGTACCTGGACGAACGGGACGAGCGAGGTGGCTACCGCTTGCTCCTTTTCGGGACGAGTTCGTGCACGCATACTTGTTGTCTCTACGACTTTTTGGAGGAGGCTGGCCTCCTCCACTATTTGATTTTTTCCTTGCATGCTCCTACGCCGGGGTGAGGAAGGCCTTCCCCCGACGCCAGAGCGCGCTTCCTTCTTGCCCCTTTTTTTAGCCTTTGTACTTTTGTATCGTTGTTATTTGATATTTAGATATTGTTCAAGGTTTTCTGTCGTTTCTTTTTTAATAAAGCCTAGTAGTAGGCTGTGTCGAGTACGGCTACTTATGCCCAAGTAGGCAGTCGCCAGATGGGCTGCCCCCCCCAAAAAAAAAAATATGCGCACCTAAATTTTCAAAGTTTCTGATATATTTCGTGCTCTCGTCTCGTTATAAGATTAACAGGAAATTCACTAAACATACAGGATGTCCACAAAGTCTGGGTACATAGGAATTTTAATATTTTATTTATTTGTTATTTATGTTAAAATAACATAAATAAATATCATTAAAATTCCTATGTACCCAGACTTTGTGGACACCCTGTATATTACAACAGGAGGAATACACGTAAGACAGATTTTTTTTTTATACAGCAATTACTAATAAACAAAATTTAGTGGTCTTACCCTCGTATGGGGAATTTTCGTTAAATAATCTTTTAGGGAGAGGGGAAATGCGATTTAGAAGAGGGAGGGTGGAGGTATCGGTAATAGGGGGTCTAATGGTAATAAGTTGTGGTGGTTAATTCTCATGTGTTCCGCCCAGTCTAATTGGCCTATTAATTATAACCTTCAAACACTAATTTCCCCTAACTTCGCCCTTTTCCCCTCTAAAAAACATAAACCAGACCTAGATAGTTCGTAGGGTTCGTCTACTTTTTCTAATATATATAGGTTTCTAGACTCCCCCTCTCTCCTAGTATGTATGTAAACTCCTTATACGCCCCCTCCCCTTCCAGCTAGCTTCTTAAAAAAAATTCTCGTTTTCCCCTCAGATTTGTATTCCCATGTCTGGAACCAATCGCTTACGTCACGAATATCAGAAATATTTCACAAAGACCGTCCTTGTTTTTCGATACGAAAGGCGAAAAGAGGAAAAGATTTGAGAATTTATATGTTGATTTTTCCCCTAGACTTTTAACTCTTCAAAAATACGCCTTTTGTCCCTTTGAAGAGATTTATTCTTTGACTGATTTTAGGCCTAACTGAATCGCAGGCCTATTTTTGAGCCAGGCAACTTCCTCCCATTTTAGTTGCCGGTTTCATTTCTATTTATTCTTCCGTTTTTTTTTTTTTTCTCTCATTTTTTGTACAATGACGGTTACGATCAGTTATTTGGAGCCGAGCCTATTTTTTCTTGGTCTCGTGTGTAAAATGACATCTTAATTTCCGGGAAGACTCTCAAATCTTTTGCATATAAAATAAAACCAAACAAATTCGGCAGACGTCTGTGTTATACTTCGTCTATGGAAAAATGGAAAATATTTATGGTGTCATGTGCATAAATTGGCTATGGACTGATGAACGCACGAAAGGAAATAGGGTTGACAACATTTTAAATTTGTAGTTTTGTTTTTTGTTTTTTTTACCAGCGATCTGCACTCATTTAAGATGCATTTTATTTGTCAGTAGGGCCTACAATGGGATCCGGAACATTGCTATTTACAGCGTATGGCAGCCCCGGGAAAGCGACCCGAATTACTAGTCCATCCCGCCATTAACCACAGTCGATTTGGCTTAACTTCACTATAAGCAGCGTTTTCACTCGGCTAATCCGTAGCCCGGAATGGGGTCCAAGTTGTCTTCATCCTAGAACCTAGAGAGCAACACTCTCCTATTCCTACTCGTGGTTGATAAAGTCATAAAAGCCCCAATTTTGTTTAGGAAAAATCACCGGAAAGGTCATATTTTATATGCCATAAACAAAATAATAAGAAATCTATTTTAAAACGAGCATTAACTGTACATTACTTTTACACAATGTCAACATAAGTCATATATGTGCGAGAGCAAAAGATTGTCCTAGGTACCCGGCGGAACTCGGGTAAAAAAACAACAAAGAAAAAACCCCAAACTGACCTGTCTCGTCGAAGGTCTAAACACAGCTCACGTTCCTCCGGTCGAACAGGCGAACAGATTACGGATTTATAGATATAAAAAGCTTATTGTAAAGTAATGAAAAAAAATAAGGTTAGATTAAAGAGTAATGAACAGGAGAGGCCAAATCCAGTGAGTTATTTCCCTGACTTAATTCCTGGTATTTTCCTGACACTTCTGTTATTTCCCTTGTGATATTTGCCCCCCCCCCTCTCCTCCCCATGGGACTTAATATTCTGACTTTTTCCTGTACCTTCTTTAGCCGGATCGATTTTCTTTTCCCTTAGCTTTTAAGAAACTCCTTTTTAATGCTGGTAGAAATGTCATTGCTAGTTTAAAAAAAACAAAAAACAATAAAACCTTACAAATTTCTGTATACCCCCTCCCCCCTCCTCCTCTCAAATGTTAACATAGTGCTAATTCCCTGGGGTACACGTATTTTATTGAACGATCTCCGACACTTGATTGTAAGTCATTTTTGTGCGCTGAAAACGAATTTCACCTCGGTTTGGCTCTGAGGTCCTGATTCTTGTAAACAGCCAATGCGCCATTTTCCAGTTTTTTTTCTCAAAATTAGGAGTAAAAATGAAGTCATGCGTTAACATTTATTTCCAATTTTCATGAATAAATGCAGTTCAAACTATTGTAAAATTACATTATAATGATAGAAATGACTTAAAATAAAACAAAACAAAGAGATGAAGCTTCTACTCTGGTAAAATTTTTATTTTATAGGACTTTCTAGAATATTTGATTATTGATGGCAAGTCTCTTTTCAAGCAACAGCAATAATCAGCCACCATGTGGCAATCCCAGCATCCTTAACTTTCCTCCATAATTTTAATATCTTGGTGAAATCTCTCCCCTTGCTCGTCACTTACAGCACCTAAATTACTTGGAAATTGGTCAAGATGACTATTCAAAAAATGCATTTTTAATGCTTATATTGCAACCTAGCTCTGTAGTCCTCCCTTAAAAGTTTTCTTAAGACTTTTCGTAGTTATCTGCCCTAATTTCCTAAAAAGCTTTTTATCAAGTCCACGAATGAGAACCAGGCATTTCTTTCTCGTTCATTCATAACATTAGGAAAACTGCCGTCATTAATTAATGTTCTTATTTGTGGACGGTCGAAAATTTTAGCTTTGATTTTCATCATAACTTCAACTTGGGAATTTTGAAATTATGTGTTGGAAACACTCGCCGTTTGTATCTAAAGCTTTTAGATATTCTTTCAGGAGACCTAGTTTGATATGCAGAGGAGGAAATATGATTTTATCTCTGCTCACTAAAGGTGGATTAATTAATTTTTTCTACGACAGTAAGTGATGTTCGTGCTGGCCAGATTTGTTTGGAATAATGTTCTTCCTTCTCTGCTGTCTCATAAGCAAAGGAAGCAGGGATATTTAGTATATCCTGCTTGTTGCCCTAGCAGAAAATTGACCATTTTTAAGTCAACACATATGATCCATTCGTGCTCCCTATATTTGATAAGTTTTAAAAGTTTCTATATGCTCATACTTTTTTTTTAATGTTGTTGAGTGCCCAATTGGTATCGAGCTGTATAGATTGCCATTATGCAGCAACACACACCCATCTCCTTTAACAAACTTAGTATGTCGCAGCAATATACTAAATTATGCTCTGTCCTAAAATATTTAAGAAGTTATTTTTCTGTAAAATGAAATGTATGTGTTTGAACTAAGCATGTTTTTCTGTTTAAGTCTTGAAGCTAAAATTTCCGCAGCCTTTTTTTGGTAAATTTAGATCCCTTACAAGATCATTCAACTCGGCCTGGTTAAATCTTTGCTGATCACTTTCACTTACAACTACACTGGGGGCGAATTCGGTATCTGACTCCTCAGAGTGCATACAAAATTTTCAGTAACATCTTCAACTAATTACTGAGATGGCAGACTCTTAAATTTTGGAATGGGAATTTCAGGAATTTCATTTGAAAGTAGCACAGGTCGTATTGCGGTGTCGAAATTTGGGTACTCGATACAATGTTTATTTTTTTTAGTGAAGCCCGAAGTCTTGACAAAGCAGAAGTAGCAATCTGCTCATGGTTAGTAGGCTCTCGCCACACTTGAAATGGAAAAAAAAAGTGAAATGTTAACAAAAGCGAATTTTAGCAAAAGTTGTTATGTACCTAAGTTACAATTAGACTTGAGTAATTTAAATTACACAAATTACTAAGTTACGTAGTTTTATGAAATTATAAATAAACTTACCATCGGAACTACAAAAGGTATTTTTGGCTACGAACCCTTCGTCCAATGTCGCAGTCTTTCAATGCATACAGTGCAGGCTTTATGTGGAACCCATGATTTATCTTGATCCCCCAGTTTTATGCCAAAATAAGTTAAGTAAACTCTTTTCACGAAGTCCGTTATATTTCCTCGTTGATGTGGAAGTGTAAAATTGCCACATATGTAGCAAAATGAATCAGGAGAGTTTTTGCATTTAAACTTTCTAATGCTTAAGGACATATTACTTGATTGTTTTGTCAATTTGTAAAGGTTTTCAATTCCTTATTTTCAAAATCTGAAAAATAAAAACAGTTTAAATAGGTACTAATAGATAATTATAATGTGCAACTGCAAAAAAGACTTAGCAAGTATTGAGAAAATCTTTTTTTATGAATATGATGAAAGAAATGTGTTGAACAAAATCAGGACCTGATAAGAGCAAAACGGGAGTAGAAATTCGTGCTCAGCGCTCCCAAATTACGTATAATTAACTGTTAAATCTAAGTCGATAAACAAAAAGTTGAAATTTGTTGCCAAGTGAATTATAAAACCACAATTCGAGACTCGATCAACTTATTCCTCGAAGGTCTGTCAAGAACTCTTGTTTAGTTCAACCCCATCACAGGATCTTCCTTTAGTTCAAGAACATCAATACACGATCTCCCTTTAGTTCAAGAACAGCAATACACGATCTCCCTTTAGTTCAAGAACAGCAATACACGATCTCCCTTTAGTTCAAGAACAGCAATACACGATCTCCCTTTAGTTCAAGAACAGCAATACACGATCTCCCTTTAGTCAAGAACATCAATACACGATCTCCCTTTAGTTCAAGAACATCAATACACGATCTCCCTTTAGTTCAAGAACATCAATACACGCTCTCCTTTTAGTTCAAGAACATCAATACACGATCTCCCTTTAGTCAAGAACATCAATACACGATCTCCCTTTAGTCAAAAACATCAATACACGATCTCCCTTTAGTCAAGAGCATCAATACACAATCTCCCTTTAGTCAAGAGCATCAATAGATGATCTCCCTTTAGTTCAAGAACAATACGCGATCTCCCTTTACTTCAAGAACATCAATACGCGACCTCCCTTTAGTTCAAGAACAGCAATACACGATCTCCCTTTAGTTCAAGAACATCAATTCACGATCTCCCTTTATTTCAAGAACATCAATTCACGATCTCCCTTTATTTCAAGAACATTAATACACGATCTCCCTTTAGTCAAGAACAGCAATACACGATCTCCCTTTAGTTCAAGAACAGCAATACACGATCTCCCTTTATTTCAAGAACATCAATACACGATCTCCCTTTAGTCAAGAACATCAATTCACGATCTCCCTTTATTTCAAGAACATCAATTCACGATCTCCCTTTATTTCAAGAACATTAATACACGATCTCCCTTTAGTTCAAGAACATCAATACACGATCTCCCTTTAGTTCAAGAACAATCAATAAGCTATCTTCATTTACTTACTAATGATTGGAAGCCCTCGAGAGACGCACTTTTAATGCCGATGTTCTAATATGTGTTCTACCGACATGTTTGATGTTCTAACATGTTTGTAATTTGGAGTCTAACCCTTACTTTAACGTTCTTAACAACTTCACTAAAGGAAGGGTAAGGTAAAAGTGGTTAGTTTTCATGATTAGTTTCTTTTAAATCTCGGAACCTTTCCCATTCAAATGCTTTTTAAAACCTCGAAGTTTTCTGCATATTAAAGCATCAACTCTGACTTGCAGATCGCGTATTAGGACATATTATTTTAATTGAGGTCCGATATAAAGAAACCGAGGAGATGAATCACAAGTCTCTCTACCTATTCGGAGGGGCCTAATTTTTGCCATTTTCTTCTGACCAACGAGGCAGAAAACAAATATTAAGAATCAACATGAGCCTGCACATTTTCTAGCAAAGTTTGTGAACTTATGTAATCAACAAACGTTATTGCATATCTGGTTGGGAGAACTGCGTATAAAAACGCTGTCTTTAAAGAAAGCTGTGCCAATGTTCTATGTGACCCGAAATGACAAAAAGTAAACGCTGTTGGAAACTATTGACAGTTTGTTCAATTGACTCGAAATCTGTCCAATATTCTGCGTTAATTCTAGCAATATGTTGAGGATCTCGGAGGATTTCTCTTAGATAAAGTGCTGCTTCTGATTTTCTCGAGAAGCCTACTTAAATTTCTGACAGAATCCCCTATCCTTTCCACCAAACCCATTTTCACACACTAAAAAATATCGTTTAACCACCTTAATATGAGCTTCGACGGGAACTTAAAGTTGCGTGCCATTGCGCCACGACTGTTCCCATGGACCTACCCCCCAATGCCGCGAAGGCTTCAGGTTGCTTTCTGTCGTCTCCGAATCGGGCACACTCGCGGGACGCAACGCCATTTGATGGAGCGCTCGCCTCCGCCCTACTGCGAAGACTGCGTTGTCCCCCAGACTATTCGGCACATTCTTGTTGAATGTCCCAGTCTGGGTGATCTTCGCGGACGTTACCTCTCCGGGTACAGAGACGAGCGGGGTCGCTACCGCTTATCCCTTGTACTCGAGACGGGTTCGTGCGCATTGACTTATGGACTCTAGGACTTTTTAGAGGAGGCCGGACCTCTCCCCTTTATTTGACCTTTTTGTGCGCTTCTTTTTGTAGGTCTCATTTCCCTGCGCCGAGGGGAGGCGGACCTATCCCCGACACCGGAGCTTGCTTCCTTCTTGTCCTCTTGCTTTTTCTCATTATTTTTTATAGTTATTTGTTAGTTACATATTATTTGTTTTGTTATTTATTTTCTAATATAGCCTAGTATTAGGCCGTGTGGAGTACGGCGACTTATGCCCAAGTAGGCAGTCGCCAGATGAGCTCTTAAAAAAAAAAATATTATCTTTGACGTAATTCCCCTTCATATATACGGAAAATGCTCACCCTGTAGAGGAAAAAAAAGTCCCTAGATCTTCGTAACGTGAGCGATTGTTGGTTGGTAACTATTCTAGCCCACAGGTTACTAGTGGATTCGGATATTGTCCCCTGTTCTACTGAAGCAGAGCGTCCAAAGTCGTTGTTCTTCTCCCAATAATTCCTTTTATGTTGATTTTTTCCATCTTATTAAGGATTTATGATTTTGGGGGGTTGAAACTCAACAAAATGACAAATGATCCTATACCAGATAGCAAAATATAGCATCAAGCCGGTATAGTTTTGTTTGCAACAAATTTAATAACTGCAGGGCTTAAGTCATTCCTGGTATAAAGGTCCTCGTTTGTTAAACTTTGTATTTAAAAGAAACCCAAACAATCTAAAGCTTTGGGAACAGCTTCCCTCGTGGCCATAATTTTCTCAAAACTGCTCCAACGAGGGTTCGATCTTTACAGGACCATGAGATGTTTCCGGGATCCCCCTGTACTAGAAAAAGAATCTCAGAGAATTAAAAAACAACAAAAAAACTTGTTCGTCGGGGTAAATCCCTGGCTTTTGTGAGTTGGATCTAGCCAAAATTTATTGTTTGATCTTCGGATAATTTTGTGATGAAATTGGGACCTTTGCCGAAGATCAATCGACTGATCTTGCGATGATCCAACGCCGTTTTTTTAATCTACAGGGTAACCATTTTCCGTTTTAATAAAAGGGAGATTGCGCCAAAGGTTTTTTTTTGGGGGGGGGGGAGGTTTAAGGTGATGCGTGTGAGAATGGATGGGGTGGGGGTGGGTGGGTGGGTGGGGGGGGTAGTCGTGTGCTGATTGGGAGATCTGACTGCCTTCTCTCTATGGAATTTTATATTACTATTATTATAACAATAATATTACTATTATTCCTGGTATAGGTTGCAGTAGTAGTAATTTTGCTAATAGTTAAACAAGAATATTAAGAGCAGCATCATTATTATGTGTTCATTATTTTCATCATTATTATTATTATTTCCGCCAGAACCCTTTTCATGGTGGGTTAATCGAACGAGTGGTAAAGCTGGGGGTCATTAAAATGTGATAGTTATCTAGCCCGAGTAGTCTTCAGTAGAGGGTACTACTTGGAGCGCTTGAGACAGTCCTGAACCCACACGCCGTTGAGATGAAGACTTGCTCATTCCTTGTTGGAAGCTCGTGACCTCCGCCCCCACAAAGGGTCCCCTGTGTAGCCAGTTACACCTGATGCCCGGAAGAGTTGCACGTCCCCCCCGGCCTGGGTACAAATTAGGGAGGCCCCGTCACTGGGTTGATTTGAACTATCCGATGGGGCCCCGGGAAAGCTGTGCGCTTCCCCCTCACCCCCACTCAGCACTACTTTATATTTTTATTAGTTATTATTATTAGCATTATTATTGTTATTACTATTCTTATTATTATTTTTATATTATTTATTATTTTTATTATTTATTTATTATTTTAGCTACCCCCGCAACGTTTTCTACATGCCATCCTGGGATCCCCTAGTACCAGGGTATGATAATAATAGGTGATTTACCACCCTACCCATTAGTGGGCCGGCCTATCTCTACTTCTCTTTTGTACATACCCTCCCTGCCCCTTTCTGGCTGCCCGGCGCACTTTCCCCCTCTTATGAGCCTTAGTCGAGTGGCAGGGTAAACCGGGAGGTCCCTCCCTACCTGCTGCGAGGGCCGGAAGCCCGCGAGTTAAGGCAATTATTAGGCACGGGGTCTAGTTGGGCCGTCGACTCTTCTCACCTTCATCCAGGACACACAAAATGAGGTGGCAGCTGCGCCGGCACCATCGCTTACGGTTAAAAATTAAGGACAATGTTGCCTCAATAGCGGACCGGCTTGGCAAAGCCCATCAACGATGGACCGGGACCGATTATGCATAAATGATCACATTCTGGATTTTTTTTTTTTTTTGGGGGGGGGGCTATTACAGTATCTTTTTCCATATCTCTTTTTTTTTCTTATTCTACCAATATGGTTTCAATAGGAGGTAATAGTAGGAATGCGCATGGCGATCCTCCTCCCAAGCGCGGCCTCGCCCTCCTTAGGTGTTGGGGAAGACGAGGTAACACGAGACACCCCTAAAACCACATGTGGCATGGGGGCTTTCCCTTTGCCATCTTTGGAGCCCCTCTCGTGCAGCTCCACCGCAGAAAAGGAAGCCCCCTTGACCCTTTTCGAGGGCCCCTCCAACCCTCTTCTATAGTTAAAGAGGTTTACTCCTCTCCTAGCCCGACGAGTGTGGGGGTTTCTCCCTCACCCCCTCTGTGCAGTCGCCCATGGGGGGAGATTGCCTCATGGAGGTCCCCCTAAGCTAGACATGATTCCAGAAGTGACCCAGGCACAGATGGCAGTATCTTCAATGGGGGAAGAACCTAGGCTCGGTGTCAAATACTGAACTTGAATCAACCCCTGTGCAAGCTTCCGTTTGACAGCCAAGACCTTCTGCATCTGGGAGAAAGTTTTTTTATAGCCAGCTCTGTCCGGGCTAGGGGTCCTTCAGGTGGTGGAGAGAAGTGTGTTCATTCCCTACCCTCCTCCTCTCAAAAGAAAAGAAAAGAAGTAAAAAGAGGACTAAGGGATCCTCTTCCTCAGCGGAGATGGCGGGGATGAACGGGACTGCTACCGGTTCGGAGAGCGACTAGGCGAAGATCGTCAGCTTCGTCCCCGAAGCGTGTTCAGGTGTCGAGGAGGCAGATTAAGACCAAAGTCGCAAGTGCACTGAGCGGTACCTCGATTAAGTCAGCCTCCCTCATTGAGAGACTACCTGGCCTTTTCAGGCCGCTGGTTCCAACCTCTGTCTGGTTATTCGCTCCAATGATGGCAGCATCTTCACCAAAGACAAAATAATCCAGCAGAGGAGAGCGTTAGTTAGCTGTTTCATTGGTAGAGAGCCGAAGGGGACCCTTTTCTCGAACGGGAGCATTCTAGCAAATGGTTCGGATACCTACGAGGTGGACATGATTAGTGACCTTCGGACACTTAAATGCACACTGGAGAGTGTGACGCCGCACTGTAACAAGAACATTGTGAAAGGAGTGGTTTATGCGAGGTAAATCTTGGACTACTCCATAGAGGACATCACCTTAGAACTGGCCGACCATAGAGAGTTCAAGGTCGAAAGTGAGATGAAAAAACAGGGAGCAGGCTCGAGACCCACCCCTCCACTCTTCGTCACGGTCGAATGTGACAAGCTCCCTGAGTCGGTGGGTGCTGGTTGGTATCGCTACCGCGTGAAGGCATTCGTGCCACTGCCGCAGAGGTGATACTACTGCCACCCCTTCGGCCATAAAAATCACTCGTGTAGACGTGCACAGTCGGGACTACACGAAGTCTGTGTAAGTTGCTCCAAGGCCGCACACGATAAGTCCAAATTGTGTGCGGCCAAGTGTGTCAATTACGAAGAGCCGCGTCCCGCTTCTTCGAAGCATTGTGGTGCTTATCTCGTAGAGAAGGAAATCCTAGCCGTTGGCTACGGATTGTCTCATTTCGCGAGGCTAAGGTTTTGGTCTTGGGACGCCTTGTGCCTTAATCTAAAAAAAACACCAACTGCTCCTGGCTCATCCAGGCCTACGAACGCGGTCGTTTCAGCGTCCATTCGGAACCGTTCTGCGGGTTCTACCCATCCCGGGCGCTCCCCAGGGAGAGCTCGCGGCAAAAAGGGTTCACACTCAGCCTCGGCTAAAACCAGGGCTTCCCCTCCCCAGTGTGACCGTTTCCCGTAAGGCGAAACGGCCGCACGTCTCTATCGAGTCGTTACTCGTAGGAGGCAACACAGTCGAAGGTGGTTGTAAGGCCGTCTCTCGGGTTTCCTAAAGGTGCCCCCAGAAAGGAGGACAACACCAAAGGAGCTTCGGTTTCTACACCCGCACCTGATGCTGGGTTGCCCCGGGAAGGTGGATCCTCCAAAGGAAGGACCCCCATCCCCGAAGCAGCTACTCCTGCCTAAGGTTTCGTGGCGGAGAGAGGAAAAGACGCATGGCGAGCCCAACCTCCCCCCCATAAGTCCTCGAAGGCGACAGCGCCTTCCGTTCATTATTCGGCCAACAGTGCCTGGAGTTCTACCTCCGGGAAGGTTACGGCCATTCCCGCCAGGGGCTTCTCTTTGAAGAGTGCTCATGCCTCTCCGAGCTATGCCTGGAAGGCATATTCCTTCAATGGAATTGCCGTGGACTCCGGGCCAACTGGGAGGAGTTGCGGAGGCTCGTCTCCTCCTGTTTGCCTTAAGCTATCTTTTTGCAAGAGACCATGCTTGGCAAGTGCGCCCTGCTCACCCTGCTGAGATATAAAGGTTTTGCGACCTCACCACCACAAAAGGGGCGGGGGGGGGGCTGGCAGAAAGATGTGCATTTACACCCGGCATGTTGTCTCCATGCGTCTATTTGCTTTAGATAGCTCCTTCCAGGCAGTAGCTGTGCAACTGCACCTGGATAGGATTTATACTGTTATTTGTGCGTACATTCCACTGTCAGCCGACTTCGACCAGGGGGACTTCTGTCGCGTCGTGTCACCGTGGCGATACCCTTTCACTTGCTCTGGGATTAGAACGGTAGACAGCCCCTCTAGGCAGAATAGTCGATCAATCCAGGGGTCAGCTCCTTGCTGAACTGATCGAAGAGCTGGAGATAGATGTCCTAAATATGGATGAATTTACGCATCACTGCCCGAGAATAGCTTCATTTTTCTGTCCTTGTGCTCTCCTGATGCACAGCCTGATTTTTGATAGTGTAGTTGATAAACTCCGTGGTAGCGATAACTTTACAATTCAAATATATTTTTATGGGCCGCTGCCGCTCCAGACATCCCCAGGTGGGGCTTGGCGCAAGCGCTTTGGTCCGCATTTCAGAAAATCACTGATTTATCTGCCCCAGTCGAGGAGCTTAGGTCGGTAGATGAGGCCGTTGAGTTCTCCGGCTCCGGCAACCTCATCGGCGTGGGCCTAACTATTATTCCTAGAACAGCCATCTGTTTTGCACGCCGTCCGCCTCCGTAGTGGTCAGCCGACTGGAAGGTGGCCTTCAAACAGAAGCGTTATGCCTACATGCGCCACCCGAACGATTTCACTGTCAGTGAATTTCGTCGAACTAGGGCTAGGTTCCGGTATGTTTTGAAGCACGTCCGCCGCTCTTCCAGGCGGGAATACGTGTCTTCACTTAACGGGAAGACCACTCTAGCAGAGGTGTGGAAGCCTTGTCTAAGACTAAGGTAGTGCACTTCTGCCACCATCCACGGCTCCACCCTGACCTGGACTTGTTTCTAAATGGGGTTTGCCTGGAAGTGGTGGACTCGCACCGTTTCCTTGGTCTTTTATTTGACCGACGCCCCACTTGGGAGGCTGATATTCGCAGCTTTAGGGTCTCTTGTACTCGCGCCATGGGTATTCTTCGTTTCGTGACGTTCAGCACCTAGGATGCTGATTGGTCTACCGCCTTACTTTTTTATCGTGTATTGCGGAAGGTGGATTCGATCCACCACACCAGCCTACGCCTGGCGATCGGTGCCTTCCGCACCTCGTACCATTGAGAGCCTACTTGTCGATTCAGGGAAGGCCTCACTTGCTCTGCGCCGTGCACAGTGCATTATTTGCCTGAACACGCGAGCCCGGTGCCTCAATCAGTTGCCAACAGCTCTCACTGTATCCACAGGTGATCTCGACCGTGCCTATACCCTAAGCCCTTTGGGTTTACGGCTTGGAAACTCCTTCGAGAGTTCGGTATAGCTCTCTGGCCGGTGGCGCCCCGGTTCTCTCCAGGACGCCATCCTGGAGGGTACCACCTTTGCCAATTTGTTGTCACGTCTCTGCTCCCGAAGCTTCTACAGCGTCGGAAGTATCGTTTTTGGCCTTTGTGTAGCACATTTCGTGCCACGCTGGATACGTGCCAGTGTACATGGATTGCTCCAAGTCTCAAGAGGCTCGATTTCCATGCCGTATCCTCTGTGTTTGACGTCATCGGGACTCTGACAGGCGCTGCGTCTGTATTCATGACTGAGCTGTTTGCAATACACCGCTCGATACGGGAGATAACTCGACGTGTCCGGTTTTGCTACCGGATTGTGATTTATAGCGACCCACAAAGCGCCCCGTGTGCTGCTCTCTGTGCATTGGAATCTCCGCATCCATTCGAGATATCCTTGACGCCACGGTTTTGGTGAGCCGAGCGGATGTCGAGATTATCTTCTGCTGGCTTCCTGGACATGTGGAAATTCTGGGGAGTGACCGCGCCGATGAGGGCGCCAAAGAGTCCGCGAAGACTGGGCGACCAGACCAGTGTTTCGCAGTTCCTCACACATATTACATGCCGCGAATCCTGGCAGCCCTCCGTGCTGCTTGGCAAAGAAGATGGGAGACAGCCGAGGGTAGCTCAAAGTTTCGTGCCATTGCTCCTCGACTGTTCCCATGGAACTACCCCACAATTCCGCGATGGTTCAGGTTGCTTTCGTTCGTCACCGAATTGGACACACTCGGTAGACTCACCGCCGTTTGATGGAGCGATCGCCGCTACCTTATTGTGACGACCGCTTTGTTCCCAAGACTCTTCGGCACATTCTTGTTGAATGTTCCAGTCTGGGTGATCTTCGGGCACGTTACCTAACGAGACGAAAGGGGTCGTTCCAGGGTGGGCAAATAAAAAACCCCATGTTTTATTTTCGGGTTTTGGGGGGGCTTTTTCAAGTGATATTTGAAAACCCCCCGTTTTTTTTGTTTTTTTCAAAATTACATCTTTTTCAAGAAATAAGTGCTACTTATCATTATTTTATTCAAAATGCATATTTGTTTATAATTTCAATAAACATGTATCAAATTAAAGTTATTTCTCTGATACTGACTCATAATAATTCATCTCTCCTTCTACAGGTTATAGCTATCATGGGACATGGGTACCCCAAATTCTCGATCAGTGATCTGTTACTGTGATCTATTCTTACTATAATATAATTATTAAACTAAGTAACTATTAATATTATAAAAAATAGAGATAGCTATTCTTTTTCTATGTTATTCTAATGCTTGTAGCATTTGTTTTGGGAAAAAAACAAAGATTTGAAAAAAAAACAGAATAAAACCCGGGTTTTATTGAGCTTTTTCAAAGTTTTCGGGTTTTTGCCAACCCTGGGTCGTTTCCCCTTTCCCCTACTAGTTGGTACGCTTCGTGCTCACAGACGACTTGCAAACTATGACTTTTTGGAGGAGGCTGGGGAGTCCTCCACTTTATTTGACTGTTGTATGTCTTATGTTCCTGCGCCTGAGGGTGTCCGATCTACCCCCCGACGCCGGAGCGCGCTCCCTTCTCGTTTCTTTTTTGCTGATCTTTTTATTTTTCTTGTTTATTATTTTGTTTCTTAACCTTTGTTTCTATTTTTATCTTTATTTACTTGTTTAATCTAGTCTAGTATTAGGCTCTTGCGTGATTACAGCGAGATTTGCCCCAGGAGACAGTCGCCAGAGGGGATCATAAAATTAAAAAAAACCTCTCTCCACCTCTATCTATCTACCTATCCATTTTTATCTTTCTCTTTCTACCTATCTCTACCTCTCCTTCTACCTCTCTCTTTCTCACTCTAATCTACCTATCCATTTTTATCTTTCTCTTTCTACCTATATCTACCTCTCCTTCTACTCCTCTCTTTCTCACTGTAGAACACGCTTCCTTCTTACCATGTTGCTTTTTCTCGTTGTTTTTCCTTTTTTATCGTTATTTGTTATTTACATATTATTTGTTTTTTAATACATCCTAGTAGTAGGCTGTGCTGCGTAGGGCGACTTGTGCCCTAGTAGGCAGTCGCCAGGTGGGTTTCCACAATGAAAAAATCTTTCTCACTCTCTTCTCGCTCTCTCTCTCTCTCTCTCTCTCTCTCTCTCTCTCTCTCTCTCTCTCGCTCGCTCTATCTACGACCCTCTCTCTCTCTTTCTCTACGACTTTCCTCTCTCTCTCTCTCTCTCTCTCACGAGTGTGTACGGGTTTGCGCGCCCGTGTTACTTCCTCCTTGGCATTTTGATCCGCTCTTTAATTTAAGAGAAGCTTTGATGGGCCGAAAAGGCTTCGTCCGGACGCCATTCAAATCAGCCTCGTCCAGTTTTAATCGAGGCCCGTTGCCACGGCCGACTACAGGGGCTCCCTCCCCCCCACCCCCTAATACGTATGGGTTAGCCTTCTTCCTCCAAGTCCCACTGGACAAAGAAGCACGCTGCCACCTCTAACACAATTATAATAAAGATAATAATAATAATTTATGCCGATGATAATGAGACTTATGATAATAATAATAATGAATAATATATATGATAGTAAAAATAATAATGATGATACTGATTTTTAATAATAATAATGATGATGATAATTAATAAACTGGTGCTATAGGGGAGATAAAGAGTCTACTTGATTCAACTGGATTGCCGAAATGACTTTTCTCCACAGCTGGGCGCGGCCGTTCGCCGTGACCCGCTTGTGGCTGCCACGCTGAGTGTTGAGGGCGACTGGTGAGGGTGTCGAGAGGGAGAGAGTCTGGCACGGTGCCAGAACGGCTCTCAACGTGGTGGCAAAGCTGAAGGCAGACGGGTGGCGGGTGTCATTATGGGGGCGAGTGCCACTTCCTGATGGCTAAAGGGACATGTCGGTAGTTATCACCCCCCTTCCGCCTTTTCGACCGAGGGGGGAGTCGCTTGAAAGATCGCCCCTCCCGATCCAGTCCGGTCTCATTAGGGCATCCCCATGCAGGAGTCATTTGGGGGTCCCTACCCCCCACACCCTGAATCAAGAGAATGTGGCACCTGAATTTGGCACATCTTCATTATTTTGTTTACAATTTACTACTTCTAAAACTATTATTAGATTATTATTTCATTTATTGTTTATTATTAATTATAATTATTTATTATGATTTTATTTATCATTTGATATATTATTATTAGTTAACATTTCCATCATTTTATTATATAATTATTACTTAGTATCTCGCTATTTTTTGTTTTCTTCTTTCCCTATTTCTTCCTACCTCGTTTTCGCCTGCCCGTAAGGGCTTATGCCCTTGTTAGATCGCACCGAGTCGCCTCTGTCGCGACGGGAAACGATTGAGGTGCGAGCGCGACATCTTGACGAGTGCAATCCAACAACACTATTTCCACGAGCTCAGAGTGAAGGGAAAAGGTTGACAGAAGATGAAATGGAGTAAATGAATAGAGGAGAAAGAGGAGTGAAGAAGAGCGAGGATGATAAGGCATCAACCCTAAATTCAAGAGTCCTAGGGGAAGAGGGCGTTATCAGGCTCCAGGAAGAGGTTTGTACAAAGAGTACAGCGGTTTGAAAGTACGGAGAAGAATTAATGGGAATAAAGATGAATGAAGAAGAATGAGTGGGAATGATGATGATGGAATAAGAAGTGGGAATAAAGATGATTGAATAAGAATGAGTGGGAATAAAGTTGAATAAAAATGAGCGGGAATAAAGATAAATGAATAAAAATAAGTGGGGATAAAGATGAATGAAAAATAATGAAAAATAATGAGTGGGAATAAAGATGAATTAAATAAGAATGAGGGGAGGAAGAAGAATGAATGAGGATAAAGATGAAGAACGAGTGGGAATAAAGATGAGAACGAGTGGGAATAAAGATTAAGAATAATGAGTTGGATTAAAGATGAATGAAGAAGAATGGGTGGAAATAAAGAATTGTTGGGAATAAAGAAGATGAATGGGAATAAATATGAATGATGAAGAATGAGTGAGGATAAAGATGAAGAATGAGTTGTCTTTGGGCAAAAATACCCCATTGTGGGGGTGGTTGCCACCCTTCGGAGGCAGAAGGGAGATAAAATCACATTAAACCCCACTTGTCTATAGCCCCCCCCCCCCACTTCTTCTCTCTAGGTATCAATTCCAATCCACTCCTTGCACACCCCTTTGTAGGGAGAGGTGCTGCAGGGGGGGGGGCGCACAGCATCATGGCAAAGCGGTACTAGGTTTGGCACGGAGAACCACGCTGCAGCTGACATCTAGAGGATTACGTGCCCTTCCGGCCCCAACGCCCGAAGGTGTATTTGCAGCTGTATGTCTTCCACACACCTTCCTCTATCTTCACCTGCCGTGGCAGATGCCCTCGTTGGTTTTTGATAATTAACTTAAAATAATAATAATAATAATTACTATGACAGTAGAGAACCACCACTCTCTCACACATTGAGAGTTGGGGGATGCTGGAATCCAGCGTCGCACCCCTTCCCCCTTCTAATGACGTCATTTCCGGGCAACTCCGGCGCGGGTTGGTCGTTGTGCCTCGCGAGATCCACCTTCACCGATGCCCAAGGGGTGAAGGGACACATTCTCCCTGTGGTAGGGGGGAGGCTTTGGGGCGTTTGCTTCTTTAATGTTAACAGTTGGGATTTAAGTAGTCGGGGATAGGGGGCACCTTCTAGCCATTGTCATCCTGAGATTCCCTTTATTTATGTGTTTGCGTCTTTTTGTGTGCGTTTTATTTTTAAATTAAAGCATTAATCGCATGCACATGTGTATCTAAAATATTCGAGCCCCTCAGTACTAACTGCAGGTACCAAAGAAAATAGCCAGTTGATTCCAAGAATGTTCACCTTGGCCACAGTAGCGCCTGCTTCTTGCGTCTACGTGCTGCTTTCTTTCATCAACCTCTGTAACAATTTGCGTGGTACCAATGAGTCATGATCAGTGCCATCCATAACTCTTGGTATCAGTCGGTATCGTTGTAGTTTCTAGCTCGGCTTGAGAGTCGGCCACCAGGGAACCACTTCACTAACCTTTTTATTCTCAGCAAAGTTGACAAAAGATGGAGTTGGGGGTTCTTGAGTTTCTTAGTTCCCTGCTGCATCCTCCTTGTTTGAAGTCAGTGGGGCTCTACCGGGCAATACGACTGTCTTCAAGGCCGGGCTGGTTGTGATGCACCGTTCAGTGCGGGAGATAACGCGTGGTGCCCTGTTCGGAGACCGGATCCTGATCTCTAGCGACTCATAAAGCGACCATGGTGCTCTCGAGGCATTGGACTCTCTGCACCCACTGCTTCGTGGTATCCGTGACGCCACGGTTGCCACCAGCCAAGTGGATGTCGAGATTATCTTCTACTGGGTTCCTGGACCTGAAGGGAATGCGGGAAATGAGGAAGCCAAAGAGTCCGGGAGGATTGGACGACCAGATCAGCGTTTCGCTATTTCCCACACTGCTTACATGGCAGGAGTCAGGTCAGCCGTCGGGACTGCCTGGCAAAGAAGATGGGATCTTATGGCTTGATGGACTTTTTAGAGGAGGCCGGCCTCCTACACTCCTACACTCTTCGTCACGTTCGACTGTGACGAGCTCCCTGACTCGGTGCGGGCTGGTTGGTATCGCTACCGCTCTTGGTCCATCCAGGCCTACGGAATCCTTTTGATGGTTCTAGCTACCTCGAGCGCTCCCTTTGTAGAGCTGGCAGCATAAAGGGGTTAGACCCAGCCTAGGCTAAAACCAGGGCTCCCCCTGCTTCCCCCAGCGTGACCGTTTCCCTAAGGCGAAACGGCCGTGCGCCTCCACCGAGTCGCTAGACTCACAGGAAGAAACAAGACTGAAGTTGGTCGTGAGGCCATCTTAGGGGTTCATAAAGCTGTCCCCTAAAAGGAGGACAGCACCAAAGGAGCTTCGGCTCCGTCGCTCATACGCAGTAGAGGGCTGGGTAGTTAGGAGACGGAGGGTCCTCCAAAAGAGGGACCCCCGCCTCTGAAGCCGCCCCGTTCACCTAAGGTTCCGAGGTGGAGGGAAGAAAAGACTCGCATGGTAAGCCCAACCTCTCCCAATAAGTCCTCGAAGGCGACAGGGCCTTCAGCGCTTTGTCCGACCAACAGCACCCGGAATTCTGCCTCCGGGAAGCGTATGGCCATTCCCGTGAGGGTCTTCTCTTCGAAGAGGGCCCCAGCCTCTCCTTCGAGCTAGGCCTGGATGCCATATTTCTTCAATGGGATTCCCACGGACTCCGTGCCAACTGGGGGAGTTGCGGATGCTCATCTCGTCCAGTTATCCGTTAGCTATATTTTGCCGGAGACCATGATGAGCGCGTTCCCCCTCCCCACCCTCCCTGAGTATAAGGTTTTTGCTACCCCACCGCCACAGGATGGGGGCCGGTTAGGAGGATGCGCGATTTATATCCGGCATGATATTCTCCATTCTTATCTTTGCTTTAGATATGTACCTCATTTCAGGCAGTAACTTTGCAGTTGCACCTTGATAGGAGGTTTACTTTTATTTCCGCAAACATTCCACCGTCAGCCAACTTTGACGCGTGGGACTTCCGCCTCGTGTTACGGTTGCTGAGGCCCTTTTTCTTGCTCGGAGATCTGAACGGTGGAGACCTCCTCTGGGGAGTCTACTCGATTAATCCCCTGGGTCATGTCCTTGCCGACCTGATCGACGAGCTGGTGATAGGTGTCCTAAATGTGGATGAATTTACGCATCACTGCCAGAGAACTGCTTCATTTTCCTGCCTCGATCTATATTTGTGCTCTCCGGATGCACAGCCTGATTTTGACTTGGGGGGAGGGAGGGGGGGTCGAGGACGTCCATAGTAGGGATCTCTTTCCCATTAAAATATCATTTTCTGGGTCGCTGCTGCCCGAGAGTCCGCCCCGGTGGTGCTTGGCTCGGGCGCGGTGGTCCGCATTTCAGTAAATGAATTATTTCTCTCTCTCAGTCGAAGAGTTTAGGTCGGTTGATGATGCATTGAGTTCTTCTCCTGCAACCTCATCGCCGTGGACCTAACTACTTTTCCTAGAACGTTTGGCCATTTTTCACGTCGACCACTCCCGTGGGGGTCAGCGGAGTTTGAGACGGCCCTCAAACAGAAGCGTTATGCCTTCATGCCCTATAAGCGCCGCCCGAACGATTTCACTGTCGCTGAATTTCGTCGGGCTAGGTTCCGGTATATTTCGAAGCACGCCCGCCTCTCTTCTTGGCGGTCATACGTGTCTTCGCCTAAAGGGAAGCTAGTAAAAAGGATTCGAGGCAAGTTGTCGCAGGATCCCCTCCCGTTCTCCAGGAGAATGGGACCGCAATCTCGGACCCCGCATCCGTGGCGGAATCTTCACGACCGCTTTCTCCGCATTCTCTAGCCGGGATGCTAGTCCACCAGCTTTCAATGCACGTCGCGTGATAACGAGGAAGGCCGCCGACTGGACTTTACCTCCAGAGGCGGATAACCCTTCAACGACAGGTTTACTGTGAGTGAGTTGCGTTCCGCTCTTGATTCGTGCGCGGACAGCGCCCCTAGTCCCGTACGCCATGCTTCGACACCTGGTTGAGAGAGTCATATATATATATATATATATATATATATATATATATATATATATATATATATATATATATATATATATATATATATATTTTAAAATTCACAAAGAATAAATTATTAGGACATATACTCTTGAAACTTTAAAAAAAAATAGACCAAAAGGCCGTTGACAAACCGAGATAAGCTGTAGGCCACAAACCGAAGGTCTGCCTGCGAAGCGCAAGCTCCTCATGTAAGGGGGTTCACCACTCCTATTTAAAAATGCCAAATAAAGAATTATAGCAGGAAGGGGAGGCGTTTCTTATGTTCACGTGAATGTGAAATGGTATGACGATGCATCCTCGCTTATGCTACAATGACGCGTCTTCTCATTTACACAATAAGCCCAAAGTGGCGCAATGTGCTATGCCCTCAAGTGGGCGAATGGTGCAGGAATGGGAAAACCCTGGCTACACGTAAGATGCGAATGAATGGTCCGCCCCCCGGGCTCTAATCTATACCTTATTACTGGGCTGACATCTGGAGGATTTTTGTACCCTTTTCTACCAATGCCTTCTTAAAGTGGTGGAGTTAGGTGAAGTAAAATTGTGGGGAGGAATATACCCTAAGTGGATTTCTTGGGTGCAGTAGCGATCGTGAGGACACTCGACTTTCCCTAATCCGTTTAGATTCTTTTGTGGGTGATATTGAGCATGGAGAGAGAAGCTTGGTAGGACAGATGGGTGATATTGAGCATGAATAGAGTTTGGTAGGACAGATGGGTGATATTGAGCATGAATAGAGTTTGGTAGGACAATGGGGTGATATTGAGCACGGGGGAGGACTTGGTAGGACAAGTGGGTGATATTGAGCATGGAGATGGCTTGGTAGGACAAGTAGGTGATATTGAGCATGAAGATGGCTTGGTAGGACAAGTGGGTGATATTGAGCATGGAGAAGGCTTGTTAGAAGGACAACTGGTCGACGTGAAGCATATAGGGGGCTTTTTAGGACAATTGGATGATATGGAGCATATACGTGTCTTGCTAGGACATTTTGATGGTATTGAGCTTGTAGAGAGCTGGTTGCACAAGTAGATGATATTGAAGATGGAGATGGATTCTTAAGCCAATCGATGATAATGAGCAAGAGTGTGTTTGGTAGAAGAACAACTGGTTGATATTGAGCATGTATATAGCTTGTTAGGAGAACTGGTTAATATTGAACATATATGCGGCTTGTTAGGACAAATGATGAATGATATTAAACATGGAGAGGACTTATTAGGACAACTGGATTATGTTAAGCATAGTGTTTAAAGAACTAGTGGATGATATTGAGCATAAAGAGGGCTTGTTTGGAAGACTAGTAGATGATTGAGCATGGAAAGGGTTTGGCTGAGGGACAAGTGGATAATATTGAGCATGGAGAGGGCTTGTTAAAAGGATAAGTGGATGTCATTAAGCATTGAGAGGGCTTGTTATAACAAGTAGATGATGCATTAGTATCAAGGTACGGACTCGAATCCCAACTCTTTGGAAGAATAAATTGAGGTGGGGTGTTCGGACCCTTTGAAGTATACATGAATCCATGCAGGGCGTAGGGGAGTAGGGAAAAACGTAATGTACAGAGTGTATTACGTGGTAAAGCCTATCTTTCCATTTTATTTTTGTTCGCGAAATACAATGTTTAATCTCCGCTTCATTCATCATTCAACGGTAAAGCGACGTAAAAAATCTCTTTCTAAGGCGTTATTACCGCTTTTATTGTTCAATAATAGCCTCTAACTACTCGTGATGAACAAGCCTTGTTTTCGCCTCCTAAAGGTCGGTAAACGGACGGCTGATCCCTCGAATAAAGAGAGGGAATTTAAATAATTCCTGGAAGTAGGCTTCGGATAGCTTTTGCTACCCATGCGTCCGGAAAGGGGTAACGTTTATCGCATGAGGCGGATTCTCAAGGGCCCCCAACAAGCATTTACAAATATATATATATATATATATATATATATATATATATATATATATATATATATATATATATATATAAAGAAGAAGGAGCAAATGCAAGTTCTGCGGGTGATAACAACCACCACAGGGAGAAGGAGCAAATGCAAGTTCTGCGGGTGATAACAACCACCACAGGGAGAAGGAGCAAATGCAAGTTCTGCGGGTGATAACAACCACCACAGGGAGAAGGAGCAAATGCAAGTTCTGCGGGTGATAACAACCACCACAGGGAGAAGGAGCAAATGCAAGTTCTGCGGGTGATAACAACCACCACAGGGAGAAGGAGCAAATGCAAGTTCTGCGGGTGATAACAACCACCACAGGGAGAAGGAGCAAATGCAAGTTCTGCGGGTGATAACAACCACCACAGGGAGAAGGAGCAAATGCAAGTTCTGCGGGTGATAACAACCACCACAGGGAGAAGGAGCAAATGCAAGTCCTGCGGGTGATAACAACCACCACAGGGAGAAGGAGCAAATGCAAGTTCTGCGGGTGATAACAACCACCACAGGGAGAAGGAGCAAATGCAAGTCCTGCGGGTGATAACAACCACCACAGGGAGAAGGAGCAAATGCAAGTTCTGCGGGTGATAACAACCACCACAGGGAGAAGGAGCAAATGCAAGTCCTGCGGGTGATAACAACCACCACAGGGAGAAGGAGCAAATGCAAGTTCTGCGGGTGATAACAACCACCACAGGGAGAAGGAGCAAATGCAAGTCCTGCGGGTGATAACAACCACCACACGGCTTTCTCTTACCTCTAAAAAAACTCCTGTTTCTTGTCTCATTGCTCATTCCGTCAAATTTCTCTTTCCTGTACTATATATATATATATATATATATATATATATATATATATATATATATATATATATATATATATATATATATATATATAATATATATATATATATGTGTGTGTGTGTGAAAATTAACCCACAGGAAAATGAAAATGCGAATCCAAGCACTTTCGAACTATATTTGCAAGTTCACTTTCAAGGAATAGTATGAAAATAAAGAAGACAACCTTATATAAGGTACAAAGATACGTACGGCACGCCCATCACATGGTACAGACCAATGGAAAAAAACACAAAAACAAGCCCGAAAAATACCAAGATAAAGAACAATAGGCAACAAATAACAGACCTGTGCATGCCTAAAACGATATACACACACCAACACCATGTATATGAATGGAATATGGTTGGGTGAAAATGAACTTGCAAATATAGTTCGAAAGTGCTTGGATTCATCTTTTCACTTTCCTGTGAGTTAATTTTCATATTATTGCTTTCCTCACCTGCCACTTTGTGAGTTTTTTCATTATTTATATATAATATATATATATATATATATATATATATATATATATATATATATATATATATATATATATATATATATATATATATATATATATGAAAGTGACTACTAAAACACTTTCGTTTTTCACATATAAGGATTTACCTACACTACTCTGCTTTTAAGGTAGCTTGAAGCCTTCTCTTTGGAGGATGTGGATGGTGTCCGACTGGTTAGAGTGGTGGCAGGAAAGAGAAGAGCGCTCGATGGCATAGGTTCGAACCACACATATTATTTCACTTTCTGTAACGTTAAAATAGTGTATATTTGTTATTCTATTTGCTATCTTTCTCGGTCAGCCCCTTTCTCTGTCAAACGCACACAACCAACTCGCCTTTTTACATGGTTTTTCCTTCTCACACCCTGACACTCGTAAATACCGTTTACGAGTCTATTACTCTCTAACTCGAGATTTTTTTCTTCACCGTCCATACCATAGTCTTCTCCACTACACCAAAGTTCGCACCAGCATAATCATACACTTCCTTCACACCCCACAATTCAAAACCTCAGCGTTCTTCCCTACCATTCAAAAACTTTGTAGTCTCAATCTTCTTTACCTGTACCACCATCATTTACAAATGTGTCCAAGATACTTAAAACTTCACTCCTGTTCAATAGTAACACCACGGACTCGAACATCGCACCCCACTCTATCCTCAACCCTACACCCCCATTCCTTTACTCTGTATTTACTTTTAGCCACATTCGCGCACGTGCCCCCTCTCTCTCTCTCACCCAGCAACATCAGGTCATCAGCATATGCTTACATAGATAGAACCCATCCCTCACCATTTCTTGTGATTTTCACAACTATTCCCCTCATTCTCATTCCTGCTTATCTTAGTACTCTAGCCATAAATGTATTAAACAACCATGGCGACATCGCACAACCCGAACGCTTGCGTACTGACACACATCCTTTTCACACCATCTAGCAGTTTTTCCCCTCATTACAAACATTCTTAGAACTTGCCATAATTCCTCACTATCAATACAATTAGCCTTCTCCAGATCCATGAGCGCAGATGCACTTTACATCTCATTGTTTTGTTTTATTTCAGTTGTCTTTCAGAGCAAAACGTGATCCTCATACCCCATACCCGTTCTAAACATACCATGCCCATCCGCTAGAAATCCCTTGGTTGTCATGTCCTATGATCGGGATCACAATGGGGTCACCTTTGAAGTAAAGGAACACCAGTCCGAGAGAAGCTGTGAAAAGATAGTATGTAGGGTGCATTTCGTTGAGCTGACAGAGCTGACGCTATCACCAAACGGGAATGTCAACGCGTTAGAGAAGTGAACCTCGAAGTGGAACAATGACTCAATTTTAAATGAATTGATCAAAAGAATTTTAGCACTCAATTGTGGAAAATTAGTATTTATAAAAGAAATTTCCCGAACTTCTTTATATTAGCACTCAAATGTGAAAAATTAGTCTCTATGGAAGCGGCCCTACCATCTTTGTATCTTCTTTTTTTCTCAGTGTTCTTTTTTACCTTACCTAATTTAATATGTATTTTGTTCTACTCACCCTCGGCACTCCTCTGGTGAAGCTAGCGGCATATAGGGTTCACACCCAGCCTCGGCTAAAACCATGGTTCTCCCTCCTCCTGCAGCGTGATCGGTTTACCTAAGGCGAAACAGCCGCGTGCCTCCACCGAGTCGTTAGACTCGCAGGAGGCAACACCCCTGGAGGTGGTCGTGAGGCTGTCTTGCGCGGTTTCTAAAGCTGCCCCCCAAAGCAGGACAGTACGAAAGGAGTTTCGTGTTGGTCTTCTCTTCGAAGAGGTCCCCTGCATCTCTTCCTAGCTAAGCTTGGAGGTCTTATTCCTTCAATGGAATTGCCACAGACTCCGGACCAAAGGGAGGAGCTGCGGAAGCTGGTCTCCTCCCGTTTTCCCTTAACCATCTTTTTGCAGACCATGCTGGGCGTGTGCTCCCTGCCCACTCTCCTGGAGTATAAAGGTTCTGCAACCCACCACCACGGGATGGGACTGGGCATATCTCCGTTCTTCACCTGGATAGGAGGCATACTGTTATTTCTGCGTACATTCCACTGTGGGCACGTCCACTGCATCTTGGCAGGGTTGCCGAGTCCCTTTCTACTGTTCGGGAATTTAAACGGTACAAACCCACTCTAACTACTCGATCGATCCCAGGTATCAAGTCCTTGCCGACTTAATCGACGAGCTGGAAATAGGCGTCATAAATGTGGATGAGTTTACGCATCACTGCTCGAGAAGTGATTCATTTTCCTGTCTTGATATATCCCTATACTCCTCGCATGAACAGGCTGATTTTGGCTGGGAGGTAGTTGATGATCTCCATGGTAATGGCTACTTTCACATTCAAATATCAATTTCTGGACCGCTGCTTCCTGAGAGACGCGCTGGTAGTGCTTGGAGCGCGCGCGGTGGTATGCATTTCAGGAAATGACTGAGTTTATATGTCCCAGTCGAGGAGTTTAGGTCAGTGGATAAGGCCGTTGAGTTTTTCTCAGGAAACCTCTTCGGAGTTGTGTTAATTTGTATTCCTAGAACGTCTGACCGTTTTGCACGCCGACCTCTTCCGTGGTGGTCAGCCGAGTGAGAGGCAGCCCTCAAACAGAAGTGTTATTCCTGCATGCGCTATAAGCGCCGCCCGAACGATTTCACTGTCGGTTGATTTCGTCGAACTAGGACTAGGTTACGATATGTTTTGAAGCACGCCCACCGCTCATCCTGGCAGGCATACGTGTCTTCTCTTAAAGGAATCCCCACTCTAAGAGAGATGTGGAAGAATGTCAAAAGGATTCGAGGATAATTTTCGCAGGACCTCCCCTCCATGGAGAAAGGGACCGCAATCTCATAATCGCGTCCTTAACGGACTCCTTCACGACAGTTTTCTCCGCATAGCTTAGCCTAGATGCTGCTCCGACAGCATCCAATGCACGCCGAAATGTCGCCGAAGGCCGCTGACTGGACTTTTTCTGGACATCTGGAATTTGTGAGGAATTAGGGCGCGAAAGATTTCTGAGAACTGCCCGATCAAAACGCGTTTTGCTGTTCGTCACACCGACTACATGGCAGGAAACTTGGTAAAGAATAAAGGAGATAGCCGACGGGAACTTAAAGTTGCGTGCCATTGCGCCGCAAGTGTTTCCTTGGACCTACCACCACAATGCCGCAACATGTTCAGGTTGCTTTCTGTCGTCTTCGAATTGGGCGCACTTGCGGGACGCACCGCCATTCGATGGAGCGCTCGCCTGCACTTTATTGCGATGACTGCGTTGTCCCCCAGACTGTTGGGCACATTCTTTTTGAATGTCCCAGTCTGAGTGAACTTGCACACGTTAGCTCCCGATATCGGGACGAGTGGGGTCACTACCGCTGTGCCTGGTTCGGGCACACTGATTTGTGGATTATCTGATATATATATATATATATATATATATATATATATATATATATATATATATATATATATATATATATATCTGGCGGCCAGGATTCCCCTCGAGGAAGGGGAATCCTTTAGCGAGTCAGCGCGGGGAAATGGAGGCGGATAATGGACATGATTCTTTCTCGGCCGAATATCCTGACTGTGACGAGACTCTGACGCGGCTCGGCGCGAAGTCTCACACGGGAAACTGGAGATCCTTGAGGGGGGGGGGGGGTCCAGATGAGACGAGAGAAATCTCGGCCAATCCTTCGGGGACGAAACGATTCGATGCTTGCTCTGAACAGAGTAAGCCTTCACAAAACAGATGGATCTGCCCAGTGAGATCCAACCTCGATGGTATATGCGTATACCAGGGACTTGGAGGAAACAGACCCACGATCTGAACCGAAGGCGACGGGTTCTTAAACTCAAACTGCCGATATTCGAAAACCCAGGGTATTTCTATGACGGCCATTTTTTTTTGTTTCTTCTCGTTGTCAGACTCAGACGACTGACTGATGGACCACTTCCGGGGCCAGATAGATTGGCGTCTGTCGCCTGACCCAAGTCTTAATGGCCTTTACGATGTGGGCGGGGTACTTTCGGCTAACAGTTTTCCTCCCGACTGCGGAGATTAGCGCTTCCTCGTCGATGTAAAAGCTTTTTTCGCCCAACTTAATTAACTGCACCTGTGAGGCGGCTGCCGGATATTCAAATTCTTCTTTTATTTTTCTATTTGGATTCAGAGATTACTCCACGTGGAGCTATACTTAGGAGACATAGAAAGGGAAGGAATTTACGAAACAAATGAAAGGGACATTCTTCTTGGCGTCCCTTTGCCTACATGCGTCCCTTCTAAAGATTCCAAAGATAACGTTTTTCCCGACACGAAGGGGAAGGAAAAAGTGCATCTCGACCAAAACCCATCGGTATTAAAATTTCAGTCGATACTGTGGTCCTCAAGGTACAGGATTTGCTCCGTTTGATTCCAGACGACGGATAAAACTTAAATACATTTAGGTTAATGGGTAATTAATTACATAATTAAAATATATATAGTTTCATGTAAAAGCAATATCACAATTTAGAATAAGGAATCAATCAAGCGGAGGGACAATCCTGGAAATAATAGAAATAAAATCAATAATGACAACACGTATATACAAGCAATACAGTAAAATACGGGCGTATGCATACAGGCACAAAAATAAATTTTACATGGGCGAGCAACGAACTCGAATGTATACATGAGCTTATAGGATGTATGGAGTTCTAGCTTGAGGGAGGAGGGTCCTCTACTGGATTCCTACTAAGACTGTCTGCTACACAGTTTTCACTACCTTTTAAATACAAAATTTGGAATTGATATTCCATCAATAGTAGACCACAGCGCATAAGCCTTCCGTTTTGGCTTTTACAATTTCTTAAGTACGCTAAAGGACGGTGATCCGTTTCGATCACGAACTCCTTTTCCTATCTGATACATTTTAAACTTTCGGACACCAAAAACTATTGCCAGAGCCTCAAGTTCTATTACTACATAGTTTCGCTCGCGCGGTAACAGCTTCCGGCTTGCATAAGCGATAGGATAGCTATTCCCATCTTCTTTGTAATGCAGCAACACGCAACCGAAACCATCGTTGCTGGCATCCGTACGCCTTCCACACAATTTGTTCCGGTTCGGGAGCCGCAGTATGGGGGCAGATATTATCCTATCCTTCATCTACTGGAAGTGGGAAATTGCCTTGGGGCTCCAAACGAGAGAATCTGGGGAGTTTTTCTTAAGGAGAGAGTTCAGGGGGGATGCTAAGGCAGCAAAGTTGGGGACGAAACGCCGGTAGGAGGTTAAACCCAAGAAGGAACGTAGCTGCTTCTTAGTACGGGGAAGGGGCATATCTGAAATGGCCCTGACCTTTTCTTGCTGGAGCGTTATTTGATGGTATGCCTTGCATAAATCTATCTCAGAAATAAATTTGGCGTTCTCGAACAAATGTAGGCTCTGGTCTATCAACGAGATCGGTTCGGCATTAAAAACCGTCACGGCGTTATGTTTTCAAAAGCCCACACACATTTGAAAGGACTGGTCTGGCTTCCGAACCATAACAATGGGGGAACAATAATCTGAAGACGAGGGTTCGATTATTTCTAATTTTAGTAAGTTTTCGACCTCCGCATTGAACGCTGATCGCAAATGAATAGGCAAAGGGTACGGCTTGGATCGGATCGGTTCTTGCGTGGTCACTACTGTGTCATGCTCGAATTGGTTCGAGCAACCAGGCTTCTCGGAAACGACGTCCGAGTAGGCCTCTAACAACCGGGATAACTGGTCTTTCTGAGCTGGCTCCAGGTGGGGATTTAGATCGATCTCCTGGGGAGGGGGGAGTCTTTATACGTTCCGGGGAGCAAGGGGAATGGGTAATCATGGTCAGATTCTGCGCAAACTGTCTGGACTAGGTTAAGAGGCTTCCATCACGGCCTCTTCGTCCAGGCAACAATATTGTTGATGTAGACGCGGCGGTGGTAACGTTTAAACATTTTGACGTGAAACAATTTGTTACCGAAGGGCGTTTGGATGAGGTAGTGCATAGGGCCACGGGCTTCGAGGACTGAAAAGGGACCTTTCCATTGAGAGAAGCAGGAGAAGCAGGACCTAAATTCCTGGAACTAACTGAAAGGGTTTCTAAGTTATTCCTATTTAACTCCCTTTCATGGTGCCTCACCCTTTCTCTTTCCTCAGCTTCAGCTTCTCTTCTCTGCTCAGCTTCAGCTTCTCTCCATCTCTCCTCAGGTTCTCTTAGTTCTTTCTTCTCTGGTCTTTCGTTTCTCTCCTCATCCTGCATATAGGCGACTAGCTCTTTACCGGAGAGACCAAGCATATCACCCTGTTGCCTAAATCTCTCGAAGGACGTCATCTTGTTGCCTTACACGAGCATTAATCACTCGACGCGTTCAAGAATGTTACGGCAAAGAAAATGATGCTCTCGCAATAGTTCGCAAAAATTCTAAATGAAATCTTACCCTTGTGATCTCACACACTGAAAAAATCAATAAATTATGATAAATATACTAGTTCCTATATGAGTACCTGATATAGGACCTCTTAATCCGGCACTGGGATTACAAGGAGGGGAGTTTGAAAGATTTGTCTCCCAAAACACACACAAAGAAATGGTTTGTTACTAAATATGGCCTCACGGGCACCAGAAAAGACAGATTACTCAAAAAAAAAATTAGAAAATAAATTCCTATCTTTAAATAAGCTTGGTAAATTTTTTATTAATTCAACTGAGAGACTTAAAAACGAAAGGGATCCTCAATTAACACAATAATCCTGACACAAGAATTTATATATATATAATAAATATATATATATAATCTCTCTAATCTCTCTATCTATCTCTATCTATCTCTCTCTTTATCTTTCTATCTCTATCTCTATCTCTTCATGAAAAATAGGCCAGACAGAGAGGGTAGCGGTGTGATGTATGTCAAGGATACTCTCAACTCGATGGATTGCAACATCGTATCCAAACATGAACTACTAGGTGTTGACCTAGAGATATGTCCTCTCAGATACAGGACCCTGGTGCTTTACAGACCGCCTGCCTAACTCTTAGAACAGGACAGGAGTATGTACCAGCTGTTGGGCTAACTTCTAAAAGACAGTGTGTATCGTCATGGGAGATTTCAAGACCCATGTTGACTGGGAAACGAAAGAACCCTGTGGCGAGAACGCACTACTCTTGTAATTCGCGAACAAAGAGTTCCTGACTCAATGGGTGAGAGAGCCAACGAGAGGAGACAATATCCTCGACTTGGTTTTCACCTCTGAAGATGACATCGTTGAGGACCTCTCTGTTGGCGAAGAGCTCGATGGCAGTGACCACCGACTAATTAGATTTGTAGTCAAAGTCGCCAAGGCAGGGCCTGCAACTAGTAAATCGAGGAAACTTGATTTAAGAAGAGCAGACTGTGCAGGTTTTCGTGCTGGACTGACTGACGGGAGGCTAGAAGTGTGCGATGCTATTGAAGACTCGTGGAACAGTTTCAAAAGCACATTCATGAGTCTTCAATCGCGTTTCATCCCTCTGAAATGCTCCCGTCGGTCTTCTGGTTAACCAAAGTGGTTTAATCGAAAAATCGGCAAACTGCTTAGGGAGAATAGGAAGGTGTACCGGCAATCCAAGATCTCGGGTGACTTTGACGAATACCAGAGGCTAGCCAGGAGAGTGAAGTCCAGCATAAGGGCGGATAAGCGGTCTGAGGAACTCCGAGTGGCGAGACTTTGTAAAGAGAATCCCAAAGAGTTCTTTGGATATGTAAACAGCCGTAAACCAATTCGTCGAACGATTGACACTTTGAGGAATGAGGAGGGGACATTAAAGCACTCATGCCCAAAATGCTAACCTCTTCAACGACTACTTCTCTTCAGTGTTTACTAAAGAGTGTGCTCCCATCCTCCAGCCAACGGATTCCTACTCGTGGGGGAGGGGGACTGGAGGATATGGACTTCACCGAAGGAGAAATAGAAAAGATCAGTGACCTAATGATGAATAAGTCACCTGGCACGGATGGGTTTCTACCTAAAGTGTTGAAAGAAGTGCGCGATCAAGTGTCACGACACCTGAGCGCAATCTTCAACATGTCAATCCGGACCGAATGCGTTCCTAGAGACTGGCGTGAAGCGGAGGTGACTCCTATCTTCAAGAAAGGAGACCGTAGCCAACCGTCGAACTACCGACCCATCAGTCTGACTTCGATAGTCGGTAAACTCATGGAAAGCATGATGGTGGACAAAATGACGTCGCACTTAGAGTCAAACCGTCTACTGAGGAGTTTCCAGCACGGCTTCCGAAGGCAACGGTCATGCCTGACGAACCTTGTGGAATTCTTCCACTTCGTCTACAGTGAGCACGCTCAGGACAAGGCGGTGGATGTGGTCTACTTAGACTTTCAGAAAGCCTTTGATAAGGTACCACACCGCCGCCTTCTCCGTAAAGTGCCAGCGCCGGTCATAGACGGAAAAGTAGCCGGTTGGATAGATAACTGCTTAAGTGGCAGACGGCAACGGGTGGTGGTGAATGGACAGGCTTGTGAGTGGGTGCCCGTTACTTGCGGGGTGCCTCGAAGTTCTGTCCTGGGACCACTACTATTCATCATATACGTCAAAGATATGGACGGTGACTTGGTTGCCAAGATTTCCAAATTTGCCAACGATACCAAGCTTAGTATGAACGTTGCAAAGGATGCAAATACTGCCCGCCTGCAGAAAGATCTTGGGAAGATTGAGGAGTGGTCGGACACGTGGCAAATGCCTTTTAACGTGAACAAATGCAAAGTGATGCATATTGGCCACCGAAACCTCCAATTTCAGTATATCCTTAAAGGGACTGCTCTTGAATCGAGTGACACTGAGAAGGACTTGGGTGTAACAATCACTAGTGACCTCAAGTTCTCGAAACAGTGCATTGAGGCAGAGAAAAAGGCCCAAAGGATGCTAGGCTATATTAAGCGCCAGTTTGGTTATCGGAACCAGGAGATTGTACTGTGCCTGTACAACTCACTTGTCCGACCGCACCTGGAGTATGCCGTACAATTTTGGAGTCCTTCATTGCGAAAGGATATCGCGAGATTGGAACGCGTACAAGCCAGGGCAACCAAGCTGATTCCCTCTATCCGACATAAAAGTTATGAGGAGAGACTAAGAGAATTAGATCTGTTCTCGCTGGAAACCCGTAGACTGCGTGGTCAGCTCATCGAAGTTTTCAAAATACTTCGAGGGTTCGACAATGTTGACTACCGGGATATTTTCACACTGAGTGAGAACAGAACGCGCAATCACGGCTTCAAACTTGAACTGAAGCGTTACAACCGCAATCTGTGTGGAAATTTTTTTACTTACAGTATCTGCGGTATGTGGAACGCACTTCCAGTGGAAGTTGTCAACAGTGAATCTGTTGACCATTTCAAGTCAAGACTAGACAAAGTCTTGAAAAGTGGCCGTTTAGGGACGCAAAACAATTGAGCAGCCTTGTGCCCGCTCGATTGCTAGTCCAAAGGTACCCTCTTTGAATGGACCGTAAGGTCTTCTAGTGTACCTCCTTTCCTTGTTGTTACTCCTTGTTGTTGTTACTCTCTCTCTCTCTCTCTCTCTCTTTCTCTTTCTCTTTCTCTCTCTCTCTCTGAGAAAATAGGAGAGGGGTGACGCCCCTTTGTCGCGGGAAGAGAGCTTGTGCGTACCTTTGACTTTTCGATCTATGTCGGCTGGGGTACCTTTCTTTTGCGTACCCCTGGTAGGGCTTTCCTTGTCGATTTGGTCGGGAACGAGGCTCTAGACTAAGTAGACTAAGTGCGTCATTCTTTTTTTTACTCTATCCTTATCCTTTTTTACTTTTATCCTATCTCTTCCACTTACTACACATAAAAACAACAAAAAACCCTACTATTATCATGTCACTCTGACCCTTTTTTTCATCTTTCCACATATAAGGACCTGGCAGCTACCTCATGCCTCAGAAGAGAGGCTTTGGAACCTCTATAAACAACGCCAATCGACGCTCACTGGTTGCGAGAGACTAGGACTAGAGGTGCCCTAGGCGTTGGGGCACGATGAATGGGATGAGGATAGTGTCCCGTTAACCCCTTCCCTTGCGCGTAATTATTGACCATTCCCAGTGACCGTTGACGGGTGCCTCTGGTAGCATCGGTCCGATGTGACGGCCCTTTGTTCCCAGGTTGGTTGCCAGGCCAATAAAAAGCCTTGGGTCGATTCTCTTGGTCTGGCGGTATATCCATTGAACGCTACTACGAGATCCTGGCTTTCGTGAAGGGAACTAGTAGGAGTTTAGTACGGGGCGTGCTCCGTTGTTCACCTGGTGAGAAATCGATGGCCCCTTCGGGGACCGTCAGTGCTGCTTGGTTGGGAGCCACGGCACGCCGAGGTTTGACGACTCGGTCGGACGAACAGCAACACATGAAGCGTGCCTTCTGAAAGATCCGAAACCTCTCCGATGGATAGGCGGGAGTGACTCACGCAGTGAGAACTCACCAACCTCCCTTTTTCATCATTGATTGGTCACGAGTTTTCAGAGAGAGAGAGAAAGTGCTCAAAATGGCGAGCAAAAAAGGACCCGTTCGTCTAAAACACAACTGTGCAACATGCCAGTTAGAATGGTGGTGCGTTGACTTTCCGGAGGGCTGCTACTCAAAATGCAGCCCTGAAAGTATCTGCCCTACTTGCATATTGACGCGAGAGGTGGAGAAACTAAAAGAGCTCTGTAGAGCCTCAGAGGAGAGAGCTCAAATTCTTAAGAGAAAGTTGGAGAAACTCGAAGCCCTTCACGGAGCCCAGATTCGATGCCTAGAAGAGGCGCCGCCCACTGACGTGTCGGAATCCCCTGGTACCCAAGCGGAGATTCCGGCATCATCTGAGGCTAAGCTAGCTGAGGCGAGAGAAAAAGAGAAAAAGAAGAAATGAAAAAAGAAGAAAAAGAATAAAGTTGAAACAAAAGAAGAAGAACAGATAAACAAGAAGAAAAACGGGGATAAGAAAAAGAAGGATAAGAATGTGGAGAGTAAAGAGGAAAAGGGGAGGCCTCCCCTCTTCAGAGACCAAGTGTCCGAAGGTCACCCTCATTGGTGACTCGCAAAGACGGTATCTGCAGCCGCTGCTAGCGTCCCGCCTTCGCACTGGCGTGAAGGTAAGCTGCCTGCCAGGACGGGGTAACCACAACATGAGAGTAGAGGCAGAGAACCTCAGATTTCTGAGAATTCAGTTATTGCTCTGATGGTGAGTGACAACCACCTCTACCTCAAAGGGGGTAAGGTTGGCCTCAGTGGTAAGAGCATCCAAATGGTGATGGGAGCCGTGGATGACATGGGGCTTAAAACCCGCAAACGTGTCGTCGTTGGGATGCTTCCGATAAGAGGTCCATCACGAACCGCTCACGAACGAAACGTCGCAGTGAACAGAAGGTTGGTGGAACTCTGCACGGCAGAAGGAGTCTTCTTCGTAGACCCTATCGTACCTTTATCTGTAGAGACGACCTCTACCAAAGGGACGGGGTACATCTCTAATTTAAAGGGAAGGCCTTTCTCGCCAAGCTAATTCAAGATGTGGAACGCACCCACAGGAGCGTTCGAAACAGAGCGAAAGCGGACGTGCGCCACACGCCCGTGTCACTTCTGAAACGACCTTCTCGGAGGTTGTCAAAAATGGTGCCACCGCGACAAACAGAGAAGCCGGGTCACGGAAGAGCGTAGGGAGTCCTACACTAGGAGACTCCCTGAAAGTTCTTCTGTTCAATGCGAGGTCAATCAGGAACAAGTTTCTTGAGCTCCGTGGCCTCGTAGCAACAGAAGAACCTGAGATGGTGGCCATAACGGAGTCTTGGATAAAAACTTCAAGCTGAGAATTTGAAGGTGAATTCACGATTCCCGGTTACGAGCTCTGCCCGAAAGATAGGCCAGACAGAGAGGGTGGCGGTGTGATGTTGTATGTCAAGGATACTCTCAACTCGACGGATTGCAACATCGTATCCAACTATAAACTACTAGGTGTTGACCTAGAGATAGTTCCTGCCAAATACAGGACCCTGGTGCTTTATAGACCTCCTTCCCAACTCGTTGAAAATGACAGAGATCTGTAGCAGCTACTAGGAGAACTTGTCGAAGACAGAGTGTATATCGTCATGGGTGATTTCAATACACAAGTTGACTGGGAAACGAAAGAGCCTTGTGGGGAGAACGCACTACTCCTGGAGTTCGCGAACAACGAGTTCCTGACTCAATGGGTGAGAGAGCCAACGAGAGGAGACAATATCCTCGACTTGGTTTTCACCTCTGAAGATGGCATCGTTGAGGACCTCTCTGTTGGCGAAGAGCTCGGTGGCAGTGACCACCGACTAATTAGATTTGTAGTCAAAGTCCCGAATGCAGGGCTTGCAACTAGTAAATCGAGGAAACTGGATTTAAGAAGAGCAGACTGTGCAGGTTTTCGCGCTGGACTGACTGACGCGAGGCTAGAAGTGTGCGATGCTATTGAAGACTCGTGGAACAGTTTCAAAAGCACATTCATGAGTCTTCAATCGCGTTTCATCCCTCTGAAATGCCCCTGGTCGGTCTTCTGGTCAAACAGTGGTTTAATCGAGATATCGGCCAACTGCTTAGGGAGAATAGTAAGGTGTACCGGCAATCCAAGATCTCGGGTGACTTTGAAGAATACCGGAGGCTGGCCAGGAGAGTGAAGTCCAGCATAAGGGCGGCTAAGCGGTCTGAGGAACTCCGAGTGACGAGACTTTGTAAAGAGAATCCCAAGGAGTTCTTTGGATATGTAAACAGCCATAAACCAATTCGTCGAACGATTGGCACTTTGAGGAATGAGGAGGAGACATTAAAGCACCCAGATGCAGAAAATACTAACCTCTTCAACGACTACTTCTCTTCAGTGTTTACTGAAGAGTGTGCTCCCATCCTTCAGCCAACGGATTCCTACTCGTGGGGGAGGGGGACTGGAGGATATGGACTTCACCGAAGGAGAAATAGAAAAGATCAGTGACCTAATGATGAATAAGTCACCTGGCACGGATGGGTTTCTACCTAAAGTGTTGAAAGAAGTGCGCGATCAAGTGTCACGACACCTGAGCGCAATCTTCAACATGTCAATCCGGACCGAATGCGTTCCTAGAGATTGTCGTGAAGCGGAGGTGACTCCTATCTTCAAGAAAGGAGACCGTAGCCAACCGTCGAACTACTGACCTATCAGTCTGACTTCGATAGTCGGTAAACTCATGGAAAGCATGATGGTGGACAAAATGACGTCGCACTTAGAGTCAAACCGTCTACTGAGGAGTTTCCAGCACGGCTTCCGAATGCAACGGTCATGCCTGACGAACCTTGTGGAATTCTGAGATTAGCGCTTCCTCGTCGAGGTAAAAGCTTTTCGCGTCAAAAATAATTAACTGCACCTGTGAGGCGGCTGCCGGATATTCAAATTCTTCTTTTATTTTTCTCTTTGGATTCAGAGATTACTCCACGTGGAGCTATACTTAGGCCACATAGAGAGGGAAGGAATTCATGCAACAAATTAAGCAGGTATTCTTCTAGGCGTCCCTTCCCCTTACAGCGTGCTTCCTTCTTTTTTCTGTTTCTTTTTTGCCTTTAGTTTCATGTTCACTTGGAATTTTTTGGCTTGTTTTTGTTTTGTTTTCAGCCTAAATATAAGCTATAAGAAAATTACAGAGACTTATGATCCTGTAAGCAGTTGCGAGATTGTTTCTTAAAAGAAAATCCAATTCTGTTGAAATTTTCAAAATACTGGGATAAATTAGTCGAATAGTAAGAAAGATGCATATGTAATTTAATGTGTGTAGGTGTAAGGTAATGCACATAAGTACTGATAATCCCCGAAAAGATTGCTTGAGTGGTAAAGTTTGAAACAGTCAACATATGTAGAAAAGGATTTGTGCTTCTTTATCTCAAGTGATCTAAAATGTTCAAAGAAGTGTACTATAGCGTCACAATAAGCCAATAGGATTCCATGATACATAGTAAGACCTTTTGCATTTAAATCGTTAGGTGCGAGTATTATACTTCCTTTATGTATTTAAAGCGCTTATATTACCTCACTCGTACTATGCGGTGCAATTCTGGTCTATATATTTGCGAAAAGTCATTTTGGTGGTGGAACGCTTCAGCGTCGAGTGACGAAGACAAACCCGAGGCACTTTAATTTACTTTAACTGGGTGATCGGCCTCTGCGTCACTAACTTATTGAAGTCTTTAAAATACTAAACGTGCTTACTTATATGAATTTATAACTCAATATTTAATCTAGATAACCGAATAGCCCCTAGAAATAACGGCAAAAGATGGTAAACAAAAGATTTAACACTGCAATAGCACAACATTTCTTTTCTTATAAAATAACAAACTTAGAATAACTTCGGAAGGTCTTTAGAAGCACTACAGAAAATGTTTTGGAATAAAATATATGAATATAACTTTACCGAGAAGAGAATTAAACTAATTTTTCTCCATATCCTCTGTTACTTTTACTTTTTCTTCTTCACCCCTCCCCTAATTTTCGCTTATTTTTCAGTTAGTCTCGAGAGAACTTTGGGGGCTTGGAGTTATCTAGTCGAGGTATCTTGCTCACATTTTTACTTATCCTAACTTTACCATTATCCCCCTTCCTATATTTCAATAACTGATGCATGCCCTCGTTGGTTTGGGCGTTATTTTTAAATATAATAAACAAATATTCTCTATGAAAGTGAGCTAACACCAAGGCAGACGACAAGGAGAAATTTGAGAGTAGAAAACCGTGGTCAAATAGTAAAAAAAGAAAACAAATGAGGGAAATATAGAGTGCAGTGAGTAGTTTGTAGCCGTTGTCAACTAATTTCCGCGCATGAGTGTTGGCTGGAGTCAGTTATATATTTCATAGTAGACTCAGTTGTGCATCGAGTGTTAAAGAAGCAAGACCATAGTGGAATTCAATCTTCCCAAATTTTTTTGGGAAAAATGCAAGTTGTGTTGCTTGAGATTCACGCCGGAAGTTCTCATGCGAACATCTACGAGTGTTTGGGTGTCGATCTGAGGACGGTGCAGAGGGTCGGAAAAGAGCTGGAGATCAGTCGGGCTGTGATCACGAGGGCACGGCGGCTCAGACTTGTCACCAAGCGTTCTGATACGAAAAGAACCCCCAGAATTTGTCGCAGAGACCCCGGCCATCTTTCACGACCACCCCGATAATTCAATGATGCACAGAACCAAGGGCATGAGTGTGTCGTGGGTTTGCCAGTGGTAAAGCATTGGAAATGTCAAGAGCGTGGTGTAGAATGCGGAATTTCCTTATCACTTTGTGCTCGGAGTTTTTCAAGGCTTTCCTTGTAAAATGCCCCTGTTGGTTTTCGTTTCGTAGTTTTAAATGAGGAATAATAAATTTGATTTATAATAATGGACGAGGAATAGAAAATAGTTGTAGAAGTTATCTTTGTTATTCTTGTTGTAGTTATTATTGTTGCCTTCATAATAGTTTTAGTAGTAGTTGTTGCTTCCCAACGTGAGAATAGACCCATTTACACTAAGGAAATGCTTGAAATTCTTTTTTTTTCCTCCCGTGGGTTGGTTACTCTTCCCATGAGTGTTGGTTCGACTTGCCCTGGCTTCTACAAACGGGGCGATCGTTCCCCTCGCCCGTAAGTGGTAGAAGGTGTCAGGTGTAACATAAAACTCATGCTGCAGCTGATATATGTGGCAACGCGTGCCCTTCCGGTCCCAATGCTCACGGAAGGTTTTGAAACTGTCTACCTTCCACGTCCTTACTCCTTCCACCTTTCTCTCTCCTCGCGAAATTTCTGGGGGAGATGCCTTCGTTGGGTGTCGCTTTAAATTTTGAGAAAGAAATATTGGCTATCTCTTCCTCCCCCTTCCCACCTTAGGGGATACAAGTGCCCACTGGGGGAGGCAGAGAGAACCTACAGGACTAAGAACCTGTCCTCTCAGATCTGCTCTGAACAGCAGTTCATAATAGGAAACGAGTCGTGTCGCGACAGATTCTATACTATGAAGCGCTGTCAGATAGAGGGCGGTATGGGGACTCTCTTGGAAGGGGCCCTAATGATTTTGGTTAGTTTATAGCAGCAAAGGGTAATGGTATTTAAAATGGATTAAAAGGATTAGCCTATCTCCTCTCTCTTCCTCTCCCCTCTTGTGCAGAAACATGGCAGTCGTTCCATAGTTCTTTTTCTTGTGTCTGCAGGTCTGTAATGGGATTCAGCGCTGTTCTTCAGGGCGACACTGGCCATGCCGCTCTCCTGGCCAGGCAGGAGGCCGAATTACGTCTCCTGGACACGATGCGCCGGGTTCTGGTGGCCAGGGCCAAATGCGACCGCGAATATGGCCTGGCCCTCTCCCAGTTGGCCCAAACGGCCGCCAAGATGGACCAGCCCGAAGCCTTCCTCGAAGACTCGCTCCTCCTCAAGGTAACCCCTCTCTCGTCCAAGGCACCCACAAACGGGAGTTTGAGCCTTCATTAATGTGGGCACAAGTGGAGCTCCATGGAAGAATGGGGTGGGGGGAGAAATGGACCTTGGGAAGGGACAAAAAAAATTGGTTCCAGACATGTTTTAACTGGAACCACCCTTTAGAGGGGTGCTCTGTGCAGACTGCTCCACCTGGTACCCGAAGAAGCGGCATGTTCTCCACACTCGAGAGCCCACGTTAAATACCCCGCCCCAGGGCCCACACTTGTGCACTCTCTTTGCCCCACTGTTTCACCAATTTCATTTCAGAAATTGATGAAGGGGCGCGGGGGGAGGTTACCTTGTATAGACTGCTGTACCTGGTTCCTGGATGAGAGGCACGTCCTCCCGGCCTCAGTGCCTTTAGGAATGGTCTGGTTCACTGAGTTGACCCCGTAAGGGGCGCGGCGATTTGCCATCCTAGGCCGCCGTGCTGGCGGGATCCTGCGCTCCGTCCGGCCCCAGCTTAGCCTCTCTAACCTTCCTTCAGATAGCCTGTATTTCTCCCCTACTTCGTCGCTTTTCATACAACCTCTCCCACAACTTTCTCTGGTCAGCCTCTAATTTCACAGGGTAGATGCTGACCTTCTTCTCAGCCAACCGTCCCGGATCGGGGCTGAGGGGGAAAGGGACAATGTTCCCTAAACCCTGAGCTCCAGGCTGGGGTGGTTGGTTTTTAACAACCTGCTTCATCCCCACCCATACCTTCGTCACATCCCTTTTCCTTTCCTCTTCACAATCTATCTTTTTACGCCGTGTCCAAGGTGGAGCCGCCATGCCGATGGACTGTCAGGCAACCAGGCGGGAGGGGTGGTCCTGAATGGCGGCACCTGGCTCTGCCAGGCCTGTGAGCACCTCTTGCAGTGCGGGCAACTGCGAGAGGTAATGAGATATTGCGTCCCGTAGAAAATTTAGGGTCACCATGCCCAATGATGAGAAAAATCAAAATCTCCCCTTAATTTCCCCTGCATCATCAACGGAGCCGCCCTCGGGCAGCTCCACCGAAAAAATGGAGGTTCCCCCCCCCATGTGCTTACAACGGGGGGCTCTCCATATTTATTTGACGGAGAGAAGGCTTACTCCTCTCGTACGCCTACGGGTGTAGGGGACTCCACATCACCCCCTTCTGTGGAGGTGCTTTCGGGCACCTCCCTGCTTCCAGCGGAAGTCCCTCCTTTTCTTTCCAAGGGGACTGCCAAGAAAGCCAGCAGGCAGCCCATATCAGACCGCTCCCCATTAAAGCGGCTCGGTAGAGCAAACCCTTTACGGGGGAGAGGGAAGCCAGGCCCTTTCGGTCGCTTCCCTCAAAAGACCTGCTGGCAAGAATATTATACCTTGCCGGGGTCAAGGCCTGTGCCATCCCACACACGACTAGAGACAATGGGGGGGGGATGGCCAACTGGAGGCCTCCTATGAGATAGACATGGTCCTTGAGGCAACCCAGCCTCAGATGGTAGGGCCTCCCATGGGGAGGAATCCGGGGTCGGCGTCAAGCACCGAACCCGAATCCACCCTTATGCAAGGTCCTCCTCAAATGGCTGATGTTTCCGAGGCAGTACAAGGAGGGAAGGGATCTCCTCCAACCGGTGCCCCTGCGACCACCAGGACCTTGTCCATTTCAGAGAAAGACCTGGCTGAGGCCGGTCCATCTGGCCTAGGGGCTTCTACCGGCGGAGGTGAGAAGCGGGTTCATTCCCCGCCCTCTTCTCCTAAAAAGAAGAAAAGACTAAAAAGACTCGGGGGGGGGGGGGGCTCCTCTCCATCCACGGGGGCTACGGGGACGGATGGGTCTGCTGCCACTTTGGTAGGCGACCAATCCAAGATCGGCACATCCGGCCCCTCTGACCCACTGGGTCCGAAGCCCCCGCTAAGAACAAAGGTGCACAGGGCGGAGCCTCGAGAACATCGGGGCCCCTCATTCAGAGGTTACCTGGCGTTTTCGATCCCGCTGGCTTCAAACGCTTCCTCGTTATTCGCTCCACTGAGGGCAGCATGTTGGTCAAGGGCAACATGATCCATCAGAGGAGAGGATTAGCTAGTGCAATTGGTAGAGAGCCGAAGGTGACCCGTTTCTCAGACGGGAGCCTCCTGGCGAATGCGGTGAATTCCGCCGAGGCGGCCAAGATAAGTGCTCTTCGGACATTTCATGGCACCCCAGTGAGTGTGACGCCGCACTCTACCATGAACTTTGTGAAAGGAATAGTTTATGTGAGGGAACTCGTTGACTACTCCATTGAGGACATCACCTTAGAGCTGGCCGACCATGGGGCGGTCAAGGTCGAACGTGTGATGAGAAAACAGGGAGGGACTTCGAGACCCACCCCTACACTCTTCGTCACGTTCGACTGTGACGAGCTCCGTCAGTCGGTGCGTGCCAGTTGGTACCGCTACCGCGTGAAGGCATTCGTACCACTACCGCGGCGGTGCCTATTACTGTCACCACTTCGGCCATACAAATCGTTTTTGTAGACGTGCTAATTCGGGGACATCCGAAGTCTAGGTAAATTGCTCCAAGGCCGCACACGATAAGTCTAAATCGTGTGTGGCCAAGTGTGTCAATTGCGGAGAGCCGCACCCCGCTTCTTCGAAGCACTGAGGTGCAAATCTCCTTGCGAATGAAATCCTGGCCGTTCAGGCTCAGGATCAACTCTCATTCCGCGAGGCTAAGGACTTGGTCCTGGCGCACCCGGCTCTGCCTGGGACGTCATATGCCTCAATAGTTAGAAAGGCACCCTCTGCTCCTGGCCCATCCAGGCCAACGAGCACGGTTGTTTTTGTGCCCATTCGGAGCCCTTCTGCGGGCTGTACTCAACCCGGGCACTGCCCTGGTAAAGCTGGCGGCAAAAAGGGTTCATACCCAGCCCCGGCTAAAACCAGGGCTCCTCCCCTTCTTCCCCCAGCGTGACCGTTTCCCGTAGGGCGAAACGGCCACTCGCCTCCGAGTCGTTAGACCTACAGGGGGCAACACCCCTGAAGTTGGTCGCCAGGCCATCTTCCGGTGTTCCTAAAGCTGTCCACCGAAAGGAGGACAGCAACAAAGGAGCTTCGGCTCCTTCGCCCACGCCCCGAGGTGGAGCGAGTGGCTCAGAGACGGTGGTTCCTCGAAAAGAGGGCCCCCGTCCCCGTCTCCGAAGCCGCAACACCCGCCTAAGGTTTCGAGGCGGATGGAGGAAAAGACTTGCATGGCGAGCCCAACCTTTCCCAATAAGTCCTCGAAGGCAACAGCGCCTTCCGTGCTTTGTCCGGCCAACAGCGCCTTCCGTGCTTTGTCCGGCCAACAGCGCCCGGGGTTCTGCCTCCGGGAAGCGTACGACCATTTCCGTGAGGGTCTTCTGTTCGAGGAGGGCCCCCGCGTCTCCTCCGAGCTAGGCCTGGTGGGGATATTCCTTCAATGGAATTGCGGTGGACTCCGGGCCAACTGGGAGGAGCTGCGGACGCTCGTCTCGTCCCGTTCCGAGTTACCTATTTTTCTGCAGAAGGCTATGCTAGGCGCGTGCCCCCTGCCCGCCCTCTCGTGGTATAAGGGTCTTGCGACCCCACCACCACGGGATGGCCGGGCTGGGGGATGCGCGGTTTACACCCGGCATGATGTCTCCGTTCTTCCTTTCTCTTTAGATACCTCCTTTCAGGCAGTGGCTGTGCAGCTGCACCTGGATAGGAGGTATACTATTATTTCTGCGTACATTCCACCGTCAGCTGACTTCCCGCCGCGTCGTGGCACGGTTGCTGAGGCCCTTTCTCATGCTTGGAGATCTGAACGGCAGGCATCCTCTCTGGGGAGATTACTCAATAAATCCCAGCGGACAAGTCCTTGCCGATCTGATCGAAAAGCTTAAGATGGGTGTCCTAAACGTGGATGAGTTTACGCATCACTGTCCGAGAACCGCTTCATTTTCTTGCCTTGACCTATCTTTGTGCTCTTCGGATGCACAGCCTGATTTTGATTGGGGGGGGGGGGCGATGACCTCCATGGTAGTGATCACTTTTCCATTCAAATATAATTTTCAGGGCAACTGCTGCCTGAGAGCCCACCTCGGTGGTGCTTGGCGCGGACGCGGTGGCCTGCATTTCGGGAAATAACTAAATTCTCTATCTCAGTCGCGTTTATGTCGGTAGATGAGGCCGTTGAGTTCTTCTCTGGCAACCTCATCGCCGTGGGCCTGACTACTATTCCTAGAACGTCTGGCCGTTTTGCACGCCGACCATTCCCATGGTTGTCGGCCAAGTGTGAGACGGCGCTCAAACAGAAGCGTTATGCCTACATCTGCTATAATCGCCGCCCGAACGATTTCACTGTCGGTGAATTTCGTCGGGGTAGGGCTAGGTTCCGGTATATTTCGAAGCACGCCTGCCGCTCTTGGCGGGCATACGTGTCTTCACTTAACAGGAAGACCCCTTTAGCAGATGTGTGGAAGCGAGTCAAAAGGATTCGGGGCAAGTTCTCGCAGAACCCCCCTCCCGTTCTCGAGGAGAATGGGACCGCAATCTCGGACCCCGCGTCCGTGGCGGAATCTTCCGTGACCGCTTTTTCCGCATTCTCTAGCCAGGATGCTGCTGCGCCAGCATTCAATGCACGTCGTCATATCGCGGAAGGCCGCTGGCTGGACTTTACCCCTAGAGGCGGAGAACCCTCCAACGACAGGTTTACTGTGAGTGAGTTGCGCTCCGCTCTTGCTTCGTGCGCGGACACCGCCCATGGTCTGGGTGATGTCCCGTACGCCATGCTTCGACACTTGGGTGAACGAGGCATGGCCTCTCTTTTAGATTTGTTCAACAGGTTCTGGGTGGAGGGTCTTCTCCCAGATTCCTGTCGAATCGCTACTATGATCGCCTTTCGCAAACCGGGGAGAGATCACTCTACTCCGACCGGTTTCCGCCCAATCTCTCTAACCTCTTGCGTGTTCAAGTTGATGGAGAAATTGGTAAATGTTAGACTAGCCTTTTTCCTGGACAGCGGAGGTCATCTGTCTTCTGCACAGTGCGGCTTCCGCAAGTTCCACTCCACGTCGGATGCTCTGTTCCGACTGGAAAATGCCGTTTGCGAGGCCTTCCTTCTAGACAGCACTACGCCACGGTGTTTACGATCTGGAGAAGGCCTATGATACCGCATGGCGATACGGTATCATGGAGACTCTCGACACGATGGGGGCTTGGGGACGTCTCCCTATGTTTATATTTGAATTTTTGCGAGATCGTCGATTCTGCGTATGGGTGGGGGGAGCCCTCTCCGGCTCAAAGGAGGAGGAAGAGGGTGTCCTGCAGGGAAGTGTCCTCAGTCTCGCACTCTTTGTTCTGAGCATCAACGGCATCACCTCGGTGCTGCCGGAAGATGTTCTAGCTAGGCTCTACATGGACGACCTTTCGATCTCTTTTGGCGTGGCCCAGATTCCAACTCTGGAGCGTCTCTCGCTATGCCGAAGCGCACAGGTTTCGGTTTTTCTTGGCCAAGACTAAGGTGGTGCAGTTCTGCCGCCATCCAGGGCTCCACCCCGACCCAGACTTGTTTCTTAATGAGAGACTCATATTTGCAGTCTTAGGGTCTCTTTTACCCGCGCCATGGACATTATCCGTTCCGTGACGTTCAGCGCTTGGGGTGCTGATATGACTACTGCCTTACTTTTTTATCGATCCCTGGTTCGTTCGATACTCGACTACGGATGCGAGTTTTATGCATCCGCAGTCCAGCGTTTATTACGGTTAGTGGACTCGATCCACTACACCGGCCTTTGCCTTGCGACCGATGCCTTCCGCACTTCCCCCATTAAAAGTCTGTTGGTCGATGCTGGGGAGATGCCACTTGCTCTACGCCGCGTGCACTGCATTACTCGTATGTACGCGAGTGCCCGGTGCCTCCCTCAGTCGCCAACGGCTTTCACTGCATCCGCAGCTGATCTCGACGGTGTCTACGCCGCCGAGCGACGCCAGTCATATCCTAAGCCCTTTTGGTTTGGGGCCAGGAAACACCTTCGAGAGGTATATATAGCTCTCGGGCCGGTGACGCCCCTGGTTCTGCTCAGGACGCCACCCTGGTGGGTACCACATTTGGCTATTTGTCGCCACGCCTCTGCTCCCAAAGCTTGTACAGCGCCGGGAGTATTGCGTTCGACCTTTTTGGACCACATCTCGTGTCACTCTGGAACCGTGCTAGTGTATACGAATGGCTCCAAGTCCCAATAGGGGGTCGGCTTCCACGCCGTATCCCCTCTGTTTGAAGTCAGCGGGGCTCTGCCAGGCGCTGCGTCTGTCTTCACGGCCGAGCTGGTGGCAATATACCACTCGGTACGGGAGATTACGCGACATGGCTGGTTCGGAGACCGAATTGTGATCTATAGCGACTCACAAAGCGCCCTGAGTGCTCTCCGCGCATTGGAATCTCCACATCCCCTGGTTCGCGATATCCGTGACGCTACGGTTTTGGCGAGTCAGGCAGATGTCGAGATTATCTTCTGCTGGGTTCCTGGACATGTAGGAATTGCGGGGAATGAGCGCGCCAAAGAAAGAGTCCGCGAGGACTCTGCGACCGGACCAGCGTTTCGCTCTTCCTCACACCGACTACATGGCAGGAATACGGGCAGCTCTTCGGACTGCTTGGCAAAGAAGATGGGAGACGGTCGAAGGGAACTTAAAGTTGCGTGCCATTGCGCCGCGACTGTTCCCATGGACCTATCCCCCAATGCCGCGGCGGCTTCAGGTTGCTTTCTGTCGTCTCCGAATCGAACACACTCGTGTGACGCATCGCTATTTGATGGAGCGCTCGCCCGTGCCCTATTGCGACGACTGCGTCGTCCCCCAGACTGTTCGGCACATTCTTGTCGAATGTCCCAGTCTGGGTGATCTTCGCGCACGTTACCTGTCCCGGTACCGGATTGGGCGGGGTCGCTATCGCCTGTCCCTTGTACTCGGGACGATTGCGTGCACATTGACTGATGGACTTGTTGACTTTTAGGGGGACGTCGGCCTTCTCCCTATTATTTAAGCAGGGTTTTTTCTTTTCTTTTTTTTCCTCTTATAGGTCGCACGCTCCTGCGCCGGGGGGGGGCCTCTTCCCGACGCAGGAGCTTGCTTACTGCTCACTTCCCTTTCCCCTTTTTTGGGGGAGGGTTGTTTTTTATCTTAAATGTTATCTTAAAGTAGCCTAGTCATAGGCCAGTTTTTAATACGGCGACTAATGCCCAAGTACGCAGTTGCCAGATGAGCTCTTTAAAGAAAGAAAAAAAAAATCACTGAGTTGACTTTAACTCTGGCCGGTGATGAGGAAGCCGGAGCGTTCCCACTGTCCCTCTATCCACTCCTTTTTTTTCTAAGACTATTTCCCTCCTTATTTCTCCTATCTAGATTTAAGGACTTGATTAACTCCCTCATGCTGCCTCAAAGGAGAGGCTTTGGAACCATTATAAATAGCGCCCTTTGACACGAGGGGTTACTCGTGGTTTTCGAGCCCGCTGGCTTCAAACGTTTTTTGATAGTTAGTTCTACTGATGGGGGCATGATGTCCAAAGGACAGGATTTTTCTTCATCGCCAGGGATTAACAAGGATTCTCAGTAGTGAACCGAATGTCTCACGTCTCACGTTTCTCGGAAAGGGACCCGTTTGTTGAATTCGGCTAATTCTGCCCTGCCTCCATTGTGTGTACACTTCAGACACTAACTAGATGGCTTGCTTGTACTGGTGACACTTCACTCTACTATGAACTTCGTGAAAGGAGTAGTATATCCAAGGAAACTCGTTGACTTCTCCTTAGAAGATATCACAAGAACCGACCAGGAAGCTGCCAAGGTCAAACGTATGACAAGAAAACGGAGAGAGGCCTCAAGACTTGCCTTACACTCTTTAGCCCTTTCAAACGTGATCGGCTTCTTGGATTGGTACTTTTGGAGCACACATCGTGTCACGCAGGTACCGTGCCAGTGTATACGGATGGCTCCAAGTCCCAAGAGGGGGTCGGCTTCCACGCCGTATCCCCTCTGTTTGAAGTCAGCGGGGCTCTACCAGGCGCTGCGTCTGTCTTCACGGCCGAGCTGGTGGCAATACACCACTCGGTACGGGAGATTACGCGACGTGCCCGGTTCGGAGACCGGAGTGTGATCTATAGCGACTCACAAAGCGCCCTGAGTGCTCTCGGGGCATTGGAATCTCCGCATTCCCTGGTTCGCGAAATCCGTGACGCCACGATTTTGTCGAGCCGGGCAGATGTCGAGATTATCTTCTGCTGGGTTCCTGGACATGTAGGAATTGCGGGGAATGAGCGCGCCGATGAGGGCGCCAAAGAGTCCACGAGGACTCTGCGACCGGACCAGCGTTTCGCTCTTCCTCACACTGACTACATGGCAGGAATACGGGCAGCTCTTCGGACTGCTTGGCAAAGAAGATGGGAGACGGTCGAAGAGAACTTAAAGTTGCGTGCCATTGCGCCGCCACTGTTCCCATGTACCTATCCACCAATGCCGCGACGGCTTCAGGTTGCTCTCTGTCGTCTCCGAATCGGGCACACTCGTGTGACGCATCGCTATTTGATGGAGCGCTCGCCTGCGCCCTATTGCAACGACTGCGTCGTCCCCCAGACTGTTCGCCACATTCTTGTCGAATGTCCCAGTCTGGGTGATCTTTGCGCACGACACCTGTCCCGGTACCGGGATGGGCGGGGTCGCTACCGCCTGTCCCTTGTACTCGGGAAGAGTGCGTGCACTTTGACTGGTGGACTTGTTGACTTTTTGGGGGAGGCCGGCCTTCTCCCTTTCATTTAACCCGGTTTAATTGTTGTTGTTGTTTTTGTTATTGTTTTTGTTATTGCTTTGTTATTGTTATTGTTATTTCTTTTTATTGTTGTTTCCTGTTCAATTTTTTAAAGTAGCCTAGAACTAGGCTGTTTGTTTATGGCGACTTATGCCTAAGTCGGCAGTCGCCAGATAGCCCCTCAATAATAAAAAAAAAAAATGGATTGGTACGAGCTAGTTTGCATCGCTTCCACCTCAAAGCATTTGTGTCATTGGCGCGGAGCTGGTACCATTTTCACAGCTTCGCTCATACCAATCGAACGTTCTAAGTCGACTCAACCCAAAATCTGTGGTAACTGGTATAAAACCTTATATTATATACCGGTATTGTGTAAAAGCCAAGTGCCTGAATTGCCGCAGGTCTCATCCTGCTTTCAAAGCAATGTGGCTCATCTTTTCAAGAAGGTCGCCCTTCAGCCTGCGGACCGAATTTCTTTTAAAGAACGCAAGGAATTGGTCCTTTCGCACCCTCCGCGACCTGAGACTTCTTACGCTTCTTAAGTCTAAAAAAGGTGCCCTCTGCTCCTGGCTACTCTAGACCTACAGGAATGGTAGTCACCGCAGGCATTAGGAACGTTTCCACGGGTTCTACCTCGCCGGGTGCCAACATGGTAAACATGTCGGTAATAAGAGTTCGAGCCCCATCCCGGTTAAAATCAAGCCCCCCCCCCCTTATATTATTAATCGCACCAGAAGGTAAATTTCAATCGGCCGAAAAACTGGGGAGAGGTTATTCAAGCAAAGGAGGCCTTCAATAAAATCGGCCTTGGTGTAAATACCCAACACGAAATATTGGTCCAACGGTAAGTTATATTTCGCAGTCTAGACCCTAATTTCTCCGAGATCCCCCGGGAGGAAATCAAACAAAAGCTTGAGGGAAAAAAATAGCCAAGGTGGTGGAATGTGGGAAGAACAGCTATCCTTGCCGAGACAGAGGGCCAAGAAAGCCCAAACCAAGGACTCGTAGGATTCTATCAGACAGTAGCGCATGACCAAGTAGAAGAAGAGTACATCCTTATGAATATTTCTTATAAGTCCTAGGCTGTAGAAAACCATCCCACCAAGGAATGTCGGACATCGGAACTAGTGTTTTCGAACTGCGCTATTGTCGGGCTATTAAAAAATGCCTTGTGAACTGAAGTGCTAAAACTTGTGGGATAAATACCGAGTATTATGTAAGACTCCCCTCTAGTTTGGTTAAATGCATCAATTCAACGCGACATCCATTCCACAAGCGGAAGGAAGGCCTCAGGAAATATATTAACCCACACACTCTCGATAAGTGTCCACAGTTCTCTGATATTTGTATCTGTCAGATCTTGAGTGCTAACGGATCCTGCTACCACTTCATGTCGGGGGGTACATGATGACCACATCTTTTGTAGGAACCCTCTTGAATGCTCTTTGAACCAATTCTAAACAACTTGGACCTATTGATATGGTGCATTATCCTCATGGAATATCCCATATTTGTCGGGATACATGAAGTCCTTGAATAGATGCAAATGGTGCCCAAGCAATGCGACGTATCGGACCACCAGCCTGCATGGTGCTTTGTTGACAACTGGGGTTATTCATGGTATCGTGTGGTGTCTGCAGCACACCGAATCCTACCATTAGTCCGAACCGAATGGAACCGATACTCATTTGACGAAGCCACATTTTCAGTAATCCAGTGTCAAATTAACGACGTCACGAACTCAAGGGCGGCGCTCTGTCCAGTGTCGTGGTGTTAACAGGGGTACGCTGGTGAGTCTTTTGCTCCCGTATTCTATGCAAGGTAAAGAACGCTGCACCTACTTGATGGGTATGCTTCTGGTACCGCCTGCATCGAATGTAGATGCGATTTGAGCGAGAGTTGCTTGTTTGTTACCATGGACAAAGCTAACTGGCCGTCGATGGTTACGAACAGTAAGAACCCGTAGTCGGCCACTACGCTGTCCACAGTGAGCGATAATCGAACAATGAAGTATTCTCGGTACACACGTGACACCCTGTAAACTGAGAATACCTATACGAGGTAGCTCCGGGAACTTCCCGTCACCCAGTTCAGTCCCACCTAGCATCCTCATTAATGCATCTATCTAATTTATTTGTGGAAAATAAGGAGATAGAGAAGGACCCCCGCCTCCCCTGACTTCCCTAGTTCGCCGTTGACCACTCTAAATTCGTCTACAAAATTGGAACAACGGAAATACCATTAAGGGGGAATCGCGACTTCTCGCTATGGGCCCTTATCACGACCCAAGGCAATTAAGGAAGTCTGTTGGCGATGAATATATCTCCCCGTCTATAGATGATTTCGGAGTATATATTCGAGACTTCGAAGTTCACATGCAGATTGTGTCTGAAGCCGCCATCCAGTACGTTAGCCGTAACGTCTTCGTTAGTCGAGAGGAAATCAACTACATTCTCTTCCAGAGAAGAATTGAGTGATTGTCGAAGAGCCAAGAAAGAGCTAGTCGTCACTCAGTGTTGTTCATGGAGATAGTTAGGCGCGCTTCAACCCTTCTCACCATGTCTTCGGATTTTAAGGATCGGAAAAGCCATCCCCGAAGCACCCTCCGTTTGCCCCTTATTCATAAGAGGCCCCCCCAACTTCAGTTTCCCGAAGTTGTATTCAGCGTCCCGTGAGATGCCCACAAGTTCAAGGTCGAACTTACCTACCTGGTCCTACTCGCACCACATCAAGGTAAAAGGGATTTAACCCCCGCTTCGTTACGCTCCTTTCACCTTTACGGCATCGACCCTCAGGGATCCCCTTTGCTCTAGAGCTTGCATAATTGTAAAATCATTTCTTAATTAATTATCCCTCGGTTCAAACTTAATTGATAGTGTTATTCATCTTAGCAGTGAACTGTCAATATTTAATTGCATTGCCATTTAACTTGCCCTATATGTATATGTAACCTTTAGTCCTATTAAATTATATTTTTGTAGCTGCGTTTGAATATTCCCTGGCCTAGCAACTGTGTATTTAAAGCACTCTTAAAGCCATCCCCAGGTGGAGGCTTAATTTAGGTCGGGCAGTAGGCCAGTGTGCGTATAAGCGCGTATACCTGGTCATACCACGACATTATTCTTAAAACTCCGTGAGGAGGATGCTTCTATCACGTGACTAATGAGACTATTCCATTATCTACCACTCGATTTGTAAATTAATTTAAGCTTGCGAAAATTCCACCGTCAACCGACTTGGACGCGGGTGATTTCCGCTGCGTCTTGTCACGGTTGCCCAGGTCATTTCTAGTACTGGCATATTTGAACGCTAAACACCCTCTCTGGGGGAAACCACTTGATCATTCCCAAGGGTCAGGTCTTTGCCAACCTGATCGACGAGCTGGATCTAGGTGTCCTAAATGTGGATTAGTTTAGGCATCACTGCCCGAGAACCGCTTCATTTTCCTGTCTTGATCTATCTATGTGCTCTCCCGAGGCACAGCCTAATTTTGGGTGGTGGGTAGTCGATAACTTTTATGGTAGCGATCACTTTCTCATTCAAATATCATTTTCTGGGCCACTGTGCCTGAAAAATCGTCCCAGGAAATGACTTATTTCAATGTCCCAGTAGGGAAGGCAGGTCGATGGATGAGACCGTTGAGTTCTTCTCCGGCGACCTCATCGCCGTGGGCCTAACTACTATTCCCAGAATGTCTAGCAGTTTTGCATGCCGACGGCTTCCGTGGTGACCAACCGAGTTTAAGACGTGCCTTAAACAGAAGCCTTATACCTACTTTCACTATTAGCACCGCCTGAACAATTTCACTCGGTAAATTTCGTCGAGATAGGGCTGGGTTCCGGTATCTATCGAAACAGGCTCGGCGCTCTTGCTGGCAAGCATACGTGTCTTCACTTAAAATGAAGAAGTCTCTTACGGAGTTTGGAAGCAAGTCAAAATGATTCGCGGCAAGTTCTTGCCGGACCTCCTTCTCGTTTCCCAACAGGCATTGAACCACATCTCTCGCTATGCCGAAGCGCACAGGTTTTGGTTTTCCTTGTCTAAGACTAAAATGGTGCACTTATGGTGCCATCCGCGGCTCCACCCAGAAACGGACTTGTTCTTAGACGTGGCTCGCCTGGAAGTTTGGATTCGCACAGTTTCCTTGATCTTTTTTTTTTAACAGATGCCTCACCTGAGAGGCTCATTCGCAGTCTCTGGCTTTCTTGTAGCCGCGCCATTGACATTGTTAGTTCTGTGACGTTCAGCACCTGTGGTGCAGATAAGGCTACGGCTTTTCTTTACCAGCGAGCATTTGTTCGTTCGAATCTTAACTACGGATGCGAGTTTTATGCATCCGCAACCGAGCATGTATTACGAAAGTTGGACTCGATTCACCACACCGGGATCCACCTGAGGAGCGGTGCCTTCCTTACCTATTCCATTTAGAGCTTACTAGTTACCCGGGAGATGCTACTCGCTCTGAGCCGTACACAGTGTATTATGCGCTTGTACGCGCGAGCTCGGCGTTTCCTTTAGTTGCCAAGGCTCTCTCTGCATCCGCAGCCAAGCGATGCCAGTCATACCCTAAGCCCTTTGAGGTTGGGGCTGGAAAACTCCTTGGAGCCCTCGCTGTAGCTCTCGGGCCGCTGACGCCTCTGGTTCTGTTCAGGACGCCACCCTGGAGGATACCACCTTTGATTATTTGTCGCCACGCTTCTGTTCTCAAAGTTTCAACAGCGCAGTTTGAAGTCAGCAGGGCTCTACCAGACGCTACGTCTGTCTTCCTGGCCGAGCTGGTTGCAATACACCGCTTTGGAATCTCTACATTCCCAGGGTCGCGGTATCCGTGACGGCACGGTTGCCACGAGCCGGGTGGATGTCGAGATTATCTTTTGCTGGGCTCCTGGATATGTGGGAATTGAAGGGAATGAGCGCGTCGATGAGGACGCCAAAGAGTCTGCAAGGACTGAGAGACCAGGGTTTCGCTCTTCCTCACACAGATTATATGGTAGATGTCACTGCAACCCTCCGGGTGCTCGGCAAAGAAATTTGAAAAAAATACGAGGAGAATCTAAAGTTGCTTGCCATTGCGACGTGACTGTTCCCATGCCCCCCCTCCCCCCCGAATGCCGCAATGGCTACAGGTTCCTTTTTGCCATCTCCGAATTGGACACACTCGCGGGACGCACCGCCATTTGATGGAGCGCTCGCCTGCGCCTTATGGCGACGACTGCGTTCTCCCCCAGGCTGTTCGGGTCATCCTTGTTGAATGTCCCAGTCTGGGCGATCTCCGCGCACGTTACCTGTTCTGGTACCTAGATGAGAAGGGTCACTACTACTTGTCAATCGTACTAAAAGCAATTTCATGCACACAGGCGTTTGCACTATCGGATCTTTTGGAGGAGGCTGGCCTCCTCCCTTTTATTTGAATCTTTGGTGTTGGTCGCATGATCCTGCATCGGAGGGAGATGGGCCTTCCCCCGGTGCCTGACCGTGCTTCCTTCTTCTTAAGTTTTTTCTTTACGGCGGCTTGTGCCCTAGTAGGCAATCGTCAGATTAATGCTGAAAAAAGAGACAGAACTCAGGTCAACCTCTCGGGCTGTCTGGTAAAGAAGATGGCAGACGACCACGCTCTATCGTCGCTTGGTCCTACCCTCCAGAGTTTGACGGTTTAGGGTCATTTTCTGCCGCTCCACCCTGCCCCCGAAAGGGAAGAGGCGATTTGCGTTCCTGGCCGCCGTGCTGACGAGACTCAGCGCCTCGTCCGGCCCCAGCTTGACCTCTTCTCTTTTCAGACAGCCTGTGTTTTTACCCTACTTCCTCACTTTCCCTACAACCTCTCCCACAACTTTCTCCGGTCGGCCTCTAATTTCACAGGGTAGACACCGACCAGCTTCCTCTCACCTAACTATCCCGGATCGGGGCTGAGAGGGATGGGACAACGTCCCCTCACCCCTGAGCTCCGGTCATGGGTGGTGGGTTTTTAAAACCCTGCTTCATCCCCATCCACACCTTCCTCACACCCCTTTTCTTTTTTCTTTCATTCTCTATCCATTTTACGCCGTGCCCAAGGTGGAGCCACCATGCCGATGTGCTACCAGGCCACTAGGCGATAGAAGTCTCCCCAAATGGCGGCAGCTGGCTCTAACGGCCCCCTACTCACCCCTCGTAGAGCGGGCTACTGCATGAAGTCATGAGCGTTTGCATCCCGTGATTATTATAGGGTCACCCCATGCCCAATGATGAAATTAAAAAAAAAACTCCTTTGCCTTCCCCTCGGGCAGCTCCACTGAAAAAATGGAGGTTCCCCCTCCTGTGCTTTCGCAAGGGACCCTTCAAAACTCTTCAACCGGAGAGGAGGCTTACTCCTCTCCTTTTCCTGCGGGTGTAAGGGACTTTCCCCTCACCCTCTTCTGTGGTGGTGCCCTCGGGTGCCTCCCTCTTTGTAACGGCAGTCACGCCTTTATTTTCTAAGGGGACTGCCAAGAAAGGCAGGTGGCCCATAATCCACCGGTCTCGGGGGGAGCGGCACGATAGAGCCAGAACCCTTAGGGGGAGGAGGGAAGACAGTTATCATACGCGTCCCCCTCTCTTCCCCGACAAAAGACACACTGACCAATGGAATCTGTGATGTCTTGGGGGGGAAGATGGCAACATGTAGCCCCCTCCCCCCTGAGATGGACATGGTCACTGAGTCAACCCAGCCTCAGACGGTAGGACTTTCCATGGGGACGAACCTGGGCTCTGTGACGAGCACCGAACCTGACTCCGCCCCTGTGCAAGGTCCTCCTCAGGCAGGTCGGGTCTTGAAGACTGTACAAAGAGAGGAAGGATCTCCTCCCCCGACGTGGTGCCCCTGTGAAAGCCAAAACCTTGTCCATCTCGGAGAAGGATCTTGCTGAGGCCGGTCCATCTGGCCTGGGGGCTCCTGCCTGCGGAGGAGAGAAGCGGGTTGATTTCCTCTCCCCAAAAGAAAAAGAAGAGGAGAAAGACGAAGAAAATTCGGGGCTCCTCTTTACCCGCGGGGGCCGCTACTGTTTCTGTAAGCGACCAAGCCAAGATCGGCACGTCCAGCCCCGTTGCTCCTCCGTTTGGGGTGTCCCAGACGAAGACCCGAGCTCTCCGACTAGGACCTTACACAGGGGCGGACTCAGGTTCGCAGAGCAGAACCTCGATTACGTCGGGGCCCCTCATTCAGAGTCTACCTGGCGTTTTCGAGCCCGCTGGCTTTAAGCGTTTACTCGTTATTCGTTCCACTGATACCACCATGTTGGCGAAGGGCAACATGATCCATCAGATGAGAGCTCTAGCTAGTGTGATTGGTAGAGAGTCGAAGGTGACCCGTTTCTCGGACGGGGAGCCTTTTGGCGAATGCATCGAATCGCTCCGAGGTGGCCATGATAAGTGCCCTTTGGACACTTGATGGCACGCCTGTGAGTGTGACGCCGCACTCTACCATAAACTTCGTAAAAAAAGTAGTTTATGCCATGGAACTTGAATAAACTTGTGATGAGAAAGCAGGGAGTGGCCTCGAGACCCACCCCTACACTCTGTCACGTTCGACTGGACGAGCTCCCAGAGTCTTTACAGGCCAGTTGAAATCGCTACTGCGTGAAAGCATTCGTGCCACTGCCGCAGAGGTGTTATTACTGTCACCGCTTAGGCCATACTAATGGCTCCTGTCGACGTGCAAAGTTGGGGTTACCGAAGTCTGTGTAAGTTTCTCGAAGACCGCACACGATAAGTCCAAATCGTGTGTGGCCGAGTGTGTCAATTGAGGAGAGCCGCACCCGGCTTCGTCGAAGCAATGTGGTGCGTATCTCCTTAAGAAGGAAATCCTTGCCGTTTAGGCTCAGGATTGTCTAGCATTTCACGAGGCTAAGGACTTGGTCGTGGCGCCCCAGGCGCTGCCCTGAACGTCTTATGCCTCAATGTTGAGAAAGACACCCTCTGCTCCTGGCCGCTCCAGGCCTACGAGCACAGTCGTTTACATTCTGATTTTGCGTGGGGGGGGGGCGATGGCCTCCACTTTCAGATTCAAATATCATTTTATGGGACGCTGCCGCACAAGAACACGCCCCGGTGGTTCTTGGCGCGGGCACGGTGGTCCACATTTCAGGAAATGACTAATTTATCTGTCTCAGTCGAGGAGTTTAAGTCGGTTGATGATGCTGTTGAGCTCTCCGGCAACTTCATCGCCGTGGGGGGTGAGGTTGCACCCCGACCACTCGCGTGGTGGTCAGCCGAGGGCGAGACGGCCCTAAAACATAAGTGTTATGCCTTCATGCGCTATAAGTTCCGCCCGAACGGTTTCACTGTCGGTGAATATCGTCGGGCTAAGGCTAGGTTCCCGTATATTTCGAAGCACGCCCGCCGTTCTTGTTGGCGGGGATACGTGTCTTCACTTAAGGGGAAAGACCTCTAGCAGAGGTGTGTTAGCGAGTCAAAAGGATTCGATGCAAGTTCTCGCAGCAGCCTGCTCCCGTTCTCCAGGAGAATGAGACCTCAATCTCGGAGCCCGCGTCCGTGGAGGAATCCTTGGCGACCGCTTTCTTCGCATTTTCTAGCCAGGATGCTGCTCCGCCAGCATTCAATGCATGTCGTGATGTCGCGGAAGGCCGCCAGCTGGACTTTACCTCCAGAGGCCGAAAACCCTTCAACGACGGGTTTACTTTGAGTTAGTTGCCTTCGGTTCTTGCTTCGTGCGCGGACACCACCCATGGTCCGGACGATGTCCCTTACGCCATGGCCTTTTTGTTAGATTTGTTCAACAGGATCTGGGTGGAGGGTCTCCTCCTGGATTCCTGGCAAATTGCTACTCTGTTCGCCTTTCGCAAACCGGGGAGCGATCACTCTACATAGGCCGGTTTCTGCCAATCTCTCTAACCCCTTGCGTGTGCAAGCTGATGGAGAAATTGGTAAATATTAGATTAGCCTTTTTTCTGGACAGCCGAGGCCATCTGTCTTCTGCACAGGGGGCCAAAGAGTCCGCGAGGACTGGGCGACCGGACCAGCTTTTCGCACTTCCTCATACCGACTATATGGCAGGAATACGGGCAGCTCTCCGGGCTGCTTGGCAAAGAAGATGGGAGACGGTCGAAGAAACTTAATGTTGCGTGCCATTGCGCCGCGACTGTAACCATGGACCTATCCCCCCCAATGCCGCGAAGTCTTCAGGTTGCTTTCTGTCGTCTCAGAATTGGACACGCTCGCGGGACGCACCGCCATTTGATGGAGCACTCGCCAGCGCCCTAGTGTGAAGACTGCGTTGTCCCCCAGACAGCTCGGCACATTCTTGTCGAATGTCCCAGTCTGGGCGATCTCCGCGGACGTTACCTTTCCCGGTACCGGGATGGGCGGGGTCGCTACCGCCTGTCCCTTGTACTCGGGACGAGTCGTACACATTGACTGGTGGACTTGTATACTTTTGGGGGGAGGCCGGACCTCTCCCCTTTATTTAACTAGGTGGTTTTTTTTGGGTTGGTTTTTGTTATTTTAGTAGGTCGCACGTTCGTGCGCCGGGGGGAGGTGGACCGACGCCGGAGCTTGCTTCCTGCTTGTTGCCTTTTTCTCTTTTTTAAAAAAAAATTTCATCTCATTTTAAAGTAGCCTAATACTAGGCACTGTTGAATACGGCGACTAATACCCAAGTAGTCAGTCGCCAGATGAGCTCCTAAAATTAAAAAAAAATCCCTCAGACACCTAAGCATGTTTTTTGTAGTATTTTTTTCGCATTTTGCATTTTATTAGTTTTTTCTTTGTTTTGATCTTTTTTCATTTTTGTTTTATTTCTCCTCTTTTGTGAATTTCAAGCTAGGCTAAAGATCCTGTTTTGTTATATTTCGGTTATGCCCTTTTTGCCCATTCCTTTTTTGTTTCTTGGTGGTTAAAAATTCGATAGGCATTGGGGATTGTTTATTCCCCTTTTGGCACTGCTAAGTTTCTGGCTCTGACCACCTTGAATTATAATCAGTCTAAAATTTTGTATATCCAAGCCACTCCTTTGACATACCTCAATTTTAGGCTCGTCATTGAAAGATAGATAGAATTGTCATTTTTTTATACAGGGTATCTCTAAAGTCTGGAGCCAGGAAATGTCACAATGGTCTTCTCGTTCACCAGAACTTACCCCCGTTGACTTCTTTTTCTGGGGTATGATAAAGGTATATTCAATGGTCTCCTCGTTCGCTAGATCCTACCCCCGTTGACTTTTTCTGTTCTATGCGAAAGGTGTACTCAATGGTCTTCTCGTTCACTAGATCTTATCCCCGTTAATTTCTTTTGTTGAGGTGCCAAACGAGGTATACTTAATGAAAATTTAGATACGAAAACCCTGAGGGAACAACGCATTATAAATGAATCTGCTCAAATTGCTAAAATTTGGAGTTAATGAATGCCTCGGGTTCATCGGGTGAATCTCGTAAAGCGCATATATAGATAGCTTTGCTTCAAAACTTGCGTAAATCACATTGTAGATATTATTTATTCGTATTTCAATTAAATAAAATCTAATCCTGGTATTCTTTTTTCTTCGTCTCTCAGTCCTTTCCCAAATTACCCCGAGACCTTGTATAGTGACGCGAGTTCCCACTTTCCCGTGGGATGAAATTAATTCTGTTCTTTTTAGTTGCCTGGTTTTTGCCTTAGGCCCTGCAATTATAGTTGATGAGGCTTGTTAATGGAGTCATTGTCAGGTTCGCTTCCGTTACTATCCATTCTGTCAATTCGCAGGCGTGGCGGTTGATGGTGGACGGGGTGGAGGAGTGGAGCGGACTGCTCCGTTCGAACGCCGACGTCCTCGTGTCCGACACAGTCGAGAAGCTGTCGGCGCTCATCACCGAGAAGCGGGCGTCCCGCAAGGTCTACTTCGAGGAGCACCAGAGGATCAGCAACGAAGTCCACAGGGTGAGTCCCCACAAGGAGGAGAAGCTGATATGTTGTGCTAGTGAAAAAACAGGATGGGTTTTCAACCACCGGGGGTTCGGTTAGGGTCTCCCCCTTTCCACTTCCTCATCCTTGGTACTTTTTCACCCTTTTCAATTTCTCACCCTTTTCAATTTCTCACCCTTTTCAATTTATCACCCTCTTCAATTTATCACCCTCTTCAATTTATCACCTCTCACTTTTTTACTTCTTTCACCTTCTCATCTCTTTCACCTTCTCGCCCCCTTTTACCTTCTCGCCCCCTTTTACCTTCTCGCCCCCTTTTACCTTCTCGCCCCCTTTTACCTTCTCGCCCCCTTTTACCTTCTCGCCCCCTTTTACCTTATCACCCTTTTTACCTTATCACCCTTTTTACCTTATCACCCTTTTCACCTTATCACCCTTTTTACCTTATCACCCCTTTTTACCTTCTCACCCTTTTCACCTCACCCTTTTCACCCTTCTAACCTTTTTCAGCCTTATCACACACTTTTTAGCCTTATCACCTTCTCGCCTTTTCAATTTTTCACCCTCTTCAATTTTTCACCCTCTTCAATTTCTCACCCTCTTCAATTTATCACCCTTTTTACCTTCTCGCCCCTTTTTTACCTTTTCCCTCTTTTTTACCTTATCGCCCTTTTTTACTTTATCGCCCCTTTTTTACTTTATCGCCCCTTTTTTACTTTATCGCCCCTTTTTTACCTTATCGCCCTTTTTTACCTTATCGCCCTTTTTTTACCTTATCGCCCTTTTTACCTTATCGCCCTTTTCACCCTTCTAACCTTTTTCAGCCTTATCACCTTCTCGCCTTTTTAATCTTCTCACCCTTTTCAGTCTTATCACTCTTTTTCACCCTTATCGCCCCTTTTCAGCCTTATCGCCCTTTCAGCCTCATCGCCCTTTCAGCCTTATCGCCCTTTTCAGCCTTATCGCCCTTTTCAGCCTTATCGCCCTTTTCAGCCTTATCGCCCTTTTCAGCCTTATCGCCCTTTTCAGCCTTATCGCCCTTTTCAGCCTTATCGCCCTTGTCAGCCTTATCACCCTTTTCAGCCTTATCACCCTTTCTCACACTTTCCCGTTTTAGCTATCATTTTACGCCTACCTCTCTGCGGCGCGTCACGCCGCGGACGTTTCAGCCCTGGTCGTGCCTCGTCGATCCAACCGGTACCCCAATGCGCCCACTCTTGATCGTGCTCCCGGGATGAGCGTTTAGCGTTTGCCGCAGAATAAACGCAATGGATCTCCGTGGCCATGCCCCCAATTAATGGGTGTCCGAAGATGATTTACTTTTTTTCTCAAAAAGACTTGCAAGGGAGATCACGTCCATCAGTTCCCCTCTAGGAGGTGCACCCTGTTTGATGTTTCGAGACCCCCCTCCCCCCGTAAAAAAAGTGGGCGACGGTACCTTCGCTGCCGAAGAGAGGCAGGGTCCCGTCGAGTTTCCTTGAGGAGGACGTAAAGTGGCTCGGCCCTTTGTGATTGGCCACATTTTGTTGATCCGTTTGGTACCGATGCGTTTGCACCCCCGGGTTTCTCACTATGTATTGATATTGCCGTGCCGGTTTCTGTTGCCCACTCATAGGACCACCCGGGAGGGAATCATGGCGCGGTGAAACTAACCTACAATCCTTCCCCTACTCAGGTGTTAGGCCATCCCTATGGTACCCAAGTTCTCACAGGCAAAAAACAAATATAAGAACTTTCCTTCCGCGCGCCTCCACTGACTCATTAGACTCGCAGGAGACAAGCCCCTCCCCCAAATATGGTCGTGAGAGCGTCTTGAGGGATTTATAAGGCTGTCCCCTGAAAGGAGGAAAGGACCAAGGGATCCTAGGCTCCCACGCCCCCGACCAAGGCTGAACTTGGTGACTTGGAGTCGCAAGACCCTCTAAAGAGGGACCCATGCCCCCGAAGCCGCACGCCCGCCAAAGGTTCCGAGACAGACAGAGGCAAAAAACTCACCTGGTGAACCCAACCTTCCCCAGTAATTCGTTGAAAACGATGGCGCCCTCGACGGCCAGCAGCTTCCGGAGATGTGCTTTCAGTAAGTCAGGTCATTCATGTGAGGGTCTTCACCCCAAAGAAAGGCCCCCGCAACTCTTTCGATTTTGCCCCCGGTCGGTGGATGAGGCCGGTTAGTTCTTCTCCGTCAACTTCATCGCCATGGGCCTAAGTATTATTCCTAGAACGTCTGGCCGTTTTGCACACCGACCGTTTACATGGTGGCCAGCCAAGTGTGAGACGACCCTCAAACAGAAGTGTTATGTTTACATGCACTTTAAGCACCACCCTAACGATTTAAGGGGCGGTGAATTTCATCGAGTTAGGGCTAGGTTCCGTTTGTTTTGAAGCAAGCCTAACGCTCTTTCTGGCGGGCAACCGCGTCTTCACTTAACGGGAAGACCCATCTAGCAGAGGTATGGAAGCGAGTCAAAAAGATTCGAGACAAGTTCTCGACACCAATCCCGTTCTCCAGAGTGATACCGCAATCGAGGTCCCCGTGTCCCTGCCGGAGTCCTTCATGACCCCTTTATCCGCATTCTCTAGCCTTATGCTGCTCTGCCAGCAGTTAATGTGCGCTGTATGTCGCTGAAACCCGCCAACTGGACTTTACTTCCAGAGGCCAAAATTCCTTTAATGACGGGTTCACTCTGAGTGAGTTGCGTTCCGCTCTCTTTTCGTGCGCGGACACTGCCCCTCGCCCGGAAGATGTCCCTACGCCATGTTTCAACACATAGGTGAGCGAAGCATGTCCTTTCTGTTAAATTTGTTCAACAGGATCTGAGTAGACGGTATCCTTCCAGACTCCTGATGAATCGCTACTGCGCTCACTTTCGCAAACAATGGTGAGATCACTATACGACGACTGGTTTCCGCCCAATCTCTCTAACATCCTGGTGTGCAAGTTGATGTAGAAATTGTTAAATCTTAGATTAGCCTTTTTTATGGACAGCGGAGGCCACCTGTCTTCTGCACAGTGTGGCTTCCGCAAGTTCCACTCCACGTCGGATGCTCTGCTCCGACTGGAAATTCCGTCTGGGAGGCTTTCCTTCGTAGACAGCACTACGCCACGGTGTTTTTCGATCTGGCGAAGGCCTATGATACCGCATGACGGCGATAAGGTATCATAGAGACTCTCCACACGATGGGGGCAAATGGACGCCTCTCCCAATCTTTATATCTGAATTTTTACGAGATCGTCTATTCCGCGTTGGGGTAGGGGGAGACCTCTCCTGACCAATGGAGTAGGAAGAGGGTGTCCCGTAGGGAAGTGTCCTCAGTATCACACTCTTTGTCCTGAGTATCAACGGCATCACCTTGGTGCTGCCGGAAGATGTTCTGGCTACTCTGCACGTGGACGACCTATCGATCTCTTTTGCCGCGGCCCAGATGTCAACTCTGGAGCGTCTACTCCAACGGGCATTGAATCGTGTCTCTTGCTATGCCCAAGCCAAAAGGCTTCGGTTTTCCTTGGCCAAGACTAAAGTGGTGCACTTTTGCCGCCATCCACGACTCCAGCTTGATCGGGCTACTGCCTTTTTATATCGATCCTTTGTTCGTTCTAAGCTCGATAATGGATGCGAGTTGTATGCATTCGCAACCAATAGTGTATTGCGGAAGGTCTACTCGATCAACCACACTGGCATTCATCTGGCGATAGGTCCCTTTCGCATGTCCCCCACTGACAGCCTACTTCTCGATGCTGTAGAAATGCCACTCGCTCTACGCCGTGCACAGTGCATTATTCGCCTGTACCCGCGAACCCGTCGCCTTCTTCAGTCGCTAACAGCTCTCACTTCCCCCGCAGCTGATTTTGACGGTTCCCCTACCACCGACAGATGCTAGGAATACCCGGCTGGGCTATAAAACTCCTTCGAGAGCTGGGTATAACTTTGGAGTGGTGGTGCTCATGGTTCTGACCAGAACACCACCCTGGAAGGTGCTATCTTTGACTTTTTGTCGCCAGGTCTCTGCTCCCAAAACTTCTACAGCGCCGTATTATTGCATTTGACCTCTTAGGAGTATACTTCGTGTCACGCTGGAAACGTGCCAGTTCACAGGCATGGCTCAAATTCCAAGGAGGGGTTCGGCTTCCTCTTCGCATTCCCTGTTTGATGTCAGCTGGGCTCTGCCAGGCGCTGCGTCTGACTTCACTGCCGAGCTGGTTGCAATACGTTGCTCGGTGCGGGAGATGAAGCGCCTGCCCGGTTCGGAGACTGGATTGTGATCTATATTGACTCACAAAGCGTCCTGAGTGCTCTCAGGGCATTAGAATCTCTGCATACCCTGGTTCGCAATATCCGTAACGCCACGGTTTTGGCAAGCCGGGCGGATGTCGAGATTATCTTCTGCTGGCTTGCTGGACATGTAAGAATTGCGGGGAATGAGGGCACCAAAGAGTCCGCGAGACTTGGGCGAGTGGACCAGCGTTTCGCTCTACCTCACACCGACTACATGGCAGAAATACGGGCAGCTCTCCGGGTTGCTTGGCAAGAAGATGGGAGACGGTCGAAGGGAACTTAATGTTGCGTGCCATTGCGCCGCGCCTGTTCCCATAGACCTACCCCCCAATGCCGCGAGGGCTTCAGGTTGCTTTCTGTCGTCTCCGAATTGGACACACTCGCGGGACCCACCGCCATTTGATGGAGCGCTCGCCAGCGCCCTACTGTGAAGACTGTGTTGTCCCCGGGACTGTTCGGCACATTCTTCTAAATGTCCCAGTCTGGGCGATATCCGCGCACATTACCTGTCCAAGTACCGGGATGGGCGAGGTCGCTACCGCCTGTCCCTTGTACTCGGGACGAGTTTGTACACATTTACTGGTGGACTTACCGACTTTTGTTTGTTTGTTTTTTTGTAGGTCGCACATTCCTGCGCTGGGGGGAGGCGAACTTCCCCTGACGCTGGAGCTTGTTCTCGAGACGGGTTCTTTCACACAGACTTCTGGGCTATCTGACTTTTTCGAGAAGGCTAGACTCCTCCATTTTATTTAACTCTGGTGTTGGCCGCATGCTCCTGTGACAGGGGGAGTTGGGCCTCTCTCCGACGCCGGAATGGGCTTCCTTCTTTTTGCTTGTTTTGTTGTCATTTTTTCCCGTTTTTTTTTTATCTTTTGCGGATGATTTTTTTCTATAGCTTAGGACGAGGCTGTAGGATAAATACGGCGACTTGTGCTTTTGAAATCAGTAGCCAGTTAGCCCTAAAATAATCCACGTTTCAGGCTGCTTCTCATCAAAGAGAACTGGATAACTAACCATTTTGCCCAACAACACTGCTATGAACTCAAACCGGTACCAAAATGTACTCATTAGCACCTTTTCCCAACAATTCAGGACCAATTTGGGTATACTAACTCCATTTTTCACCATGATGGCGTACCACGTTGCAAAGCAAAAACGAAGGTTTTGGCTGAAAAAATAACATCGAACTTTTGGAACCTGGGTCCAAGAATTCACCAGATTTTAACCCAATGAAGAATTTGTGGGCGATAATGAAACTTGCATTTGGCAAACAGAAACCATCCAATTGTGAGCAGTTGTGGTGCTTAGTGGCCACAAATGGACCAATATCAGTCGAGACATCCTCAGAAATTTGGTCGCCAGCGTCCCCAAACGAATTGAAGCCGTCCTTTGCAAGGAACATCATTGTAAATATTCACTGCGCGCATCAACGACTGTATTAATAAAATGGGTTTGAGCTCTAAATTTAGGTTTGTGTATTTCCCCTTCAAATTACGATATAAACATACTAAAACAAAATACAACGTTTGATTTCGTGTTATTTTTTTTATATTAAAAAATATAGTAATCTCAAAACATTTGCTCTATGACTGTATACTATCACATACTGTCGCACATACATGGGTGTGTATGTGCGGGTGCATGTGCGCATTTCCTTGAACAGAACAATTTTAGCAAATTATCGGGAACTATTTGCGGCCCCGCGATTGCTAAATGGTGAATGATGCGAAGGAAGTGGTGGGAAAGTGGAGATCGGCACAGACCCTCTCCGCTGTGTGGTTCGATCATACGACCACCATGTTGTGGGGTGATAGAGGTAAGAAGCCCTACGCAGACCATTTAACCCTTGACTGGTTTCAAGGGGGTGCGGGAGAAGTCTTTTGTTTTTTGTGATTTCGTATTGCAAGTTGGTGGGGAAGGGGGGGGAGGGACTCGTAATAAATTCCCTATTCCCGTCTGTGTGTTGTGATGTGCAATTTGTGGTGGGGGTAAATTTTTGCGATGAAGAATCTCGCTTCTTATCCATGGTCTCTCTGCCATTACCACCCCCTCATTCGAGTGATAGCCTACTACCCTGTCCAGTAACCTAACCTACTTGTTTCAATCCCACACATTTGCACTTCCGCAACCTCCACCCCTATACCAAACCCTTTTTCAAAATCTTTGGCCAATTTACCCTCTTTGGTTTTCGCTATTTTTTAATTAATGAACCAAAATTAAGGGCTGATATCTTGCACTTGAGAACCAAGGTCAGTGTTGTACCGGCCGGAGATCCAACCCCCGCCCTTTCACTTCCGGCAATCAAAGGCAATCAAGTGGTTAAGTGACCAATCACAAAGCCTCAAACCGTATTAACCCAGATACAGTCCGACTCCGCAAAGGTTGTTGCCATGGTAACCCTGTGGAAATGAGCTGAAATTCGAACCGCCTAATTTGGTCGCGCATGATCCACTTGTTCACCTCCCGTGAAGCTTCTGGAGTTCACTCATGTACTGCTGTTCAACTCATTTCGATCAGTGCACCGTGGCCTACTATTTTTAATAGTTCATGCACACATACCTGTGGACTATTTGACTGTTAGGAAGAGGCTGGCCTCCTCTATTTTATTTTACTCTCTTTGGTGTTGGTCGGATGATCCTTTCCCCAACGCCGGAGCTGCCTCCCTCCCTCTTCTTGCCTTTTTTCCGTTTCTTAGTTTTTGTTTGTTTTGTTCATGTTTTCTATGTTTGGTTTTGGGAATTTCAAAGTAGCCTAGACCTAGGCTTCTGACCCAAGGAGGAGTTGTCCGAGGTTTGCGGGCCCTACTGTCCCTAAAGTACCCGCAGATGCCTTCTCTTCAGGATCCATTGCCTGCGGATGGGTCTACGGCGATATATCTTCCACACATTTTCAAGTTATCCATCTTTAGCCCGAAGGGGGGCGGGGTACACTGTATAGCCTGTTACAAGGGTATCCGGAAGAGTTTGCCCGTCCCCTAGGGCTGAGTGGAGGCCCCGTCGTCACTGGGTTGACCCGAACCCTCTGATGGGGCCTGGGAAAGTTGATGGTGCGCTTTCCCCTCGCTCCCTCTCAACGCTTCCCTACCTTTTATTATTATTAGCATTAGTGTTATTATTTTTGTTATTATTATTAATTAGCATTATTTTTCATTATGATTATTATCATTAGTTATTATTATGTATTATTATTGTATTATTATTATTTAGTAGTAGTAGTATTTATTATTATTATTTATTATGTATTATAATTGTATTATTATTATCGTGTATTATTACTATAAGTATTATTTATCATATGTATTATTTAATAATTATTATTTTATAATTATTATTTCGGCTATCCCATCATCCTTTTCTACCCGAACTCTCGAGCAGGAGGAGTCTTCCCACCTGGACAGAGTTCTGTTGGGTAGCCTCGGTGGACTGGGTATGATAATAATAGGTGACCACCCACCCTACTCGTTAGTGGCCCCGCCTCAACTCTACTTCTCTTTAATACATACCCCCCCCCTACCCCTCTCTGTTTGCCCGGCGCACTTTCCCCCTCTTATGGGTTCTAAGTCGATTGGCAGTGTATACCGGAAGGTCCCTCCCTGCCTGCAGCGAGGGGCCAAAAGTCCGCTGGGTAGGGCAGATATTAGGCACGGGGTGTGTTGGGCCGTCGACTTTGCTCACCTTTCTCCAGTACATACATGAGGTGACTAAGCCGGTACCATATCCTTTATGGTTAAAGCTCGAGGACAACTTCGCCTGAATGGTGGGTCAGGGCAGATTATGAGTAAATGATCACATTCTGGAATTTGTGATCCTTATCCGAGACTTTTCTCTTAACCTCCCCACTCCGAGGGAGGTCAGAGTATCTACTTTCCATGCATTCTTCTATTTTTTTTCAGGGTCTGAAAAGTCAAAAGAATATAGTGAGAATGCGAATGGAGATCCGCTTCCAAGCGCGACCTCGCCTTCCGTAGTCTTCGAGGAGGAAGGAGAAAATCGAGGCACTCCTTCGCCTGATTGACGGGCTTCCCTCCCACTATCTCCATGCGGCAAAGGGGCTTCCCATTTGCCATTTTTGGGGCCCTTCTCGGGCAGCTCCACCTCTGAATAGGAAGTGACCCCTCCCCCGTGCTTACTCAGGGGCCCCTCCAACCCTTTTCTAAGTGAGAAGAGGTTTACGCCTATCTTATACCTAAGAGTGCTGGGGTTTCCCACTCACCCACTTGTGTGGAGTCACCCAGGACGACTCCACCTCTGCACCAGTGGCTCTCCCCTTTTCCTTTCACAGGGTACTGCTAAGAAAGCTGGTAGGCGGCAAAGATTCGACCATTCCCGTTGGGGGCGGCTCGATAGGCGCAACCCCCTATCGGCTCTTACCCCTGCATTCTTGTAGGCCTGTTTGCTATGTTTACAGGGAGGTCGGCGTACCTGCCACCTTTCTTCCCCAATGGAGGTCGGCCCACTGTCCCAAGACGAAAATAAATAGCTCGCAATAGGTATCCGTGCCACCAAATTGGATGATGGCCACATGCAGGCCAACCCTGAGCCGGACATGATCCCGGAGAGGACCTAACCACTGAAGGCAGAATCTTCCATGGGGTCGTAACCGGGATCATGCCATCACCGAACCTGAGTCCGCCCTTATGCAAGCTTCTCCTTCGCTCCGTACCCCGATGACTCATAAGGTGAGGATTACCTCCACCCCACTGGTGCCCTCTTGACAGACAAGCCCTTTTCCATCTAGGATATTTTCTAGATATCAATATTTTATTGAGAATTATTCTGCAAATTGCCAGTCTTTGAATTTGGTTGCGGGATAGTCCGTTTGGGCTTTGCAGCATCTTTTCTCAGCACTATTCATTCATTCATTCTCCATCTAGGAGAAGGATCTTCCTGAGGTTGGTCCATCCGTCCTAGGGGCACCTTGCGAGAATAGAGAGAAGCGTGTTCACTCCCCACCTCCTCTCCTAAAAAGAACTTGAAGTCAAAGAGGATAAAGGGGTTCCATTCCCTCCACGGGAAGTCGGGGGGGGGAAGGACAGGTCCACAGACTTTTTGGACAGCGACCAGGTAAAGATCGGCACGTCCGGTCCCGAGACTCCCTCGGGGGAAAGACGGTGACAAAGACCAAAGTCGCAAGTACGCTGAGCAGAGCAGAGATTACGACGGAGACTTTCATTCAGAGATCACCTGGCGTTTATGAACTCGCTGGCTTCAAACGCTTTTGAGTTATTCGCTTCACTGATGGCAGCATGTTGGCCAAAGATAACATGATCAATGAAAGGAGAACATTAGTGAGATTGATTGATACAGAGACGAAGGTGACCATTTCTCGGAAGAGAGCCATCTGGCGAATGCGTAGGACCCCTCCGAGGCGGCCATGATTAGTTCCATTCGGACACAATGGCTCATCGGTGACTATGGCGCCGCACTCTACCATGAACAAGATCGAATATGTTGATAAAACAGGGAGTGACCTCGAGACATACCCGTATATTCTTCAGCATGTTCAACCCTAACAGGCTCCCCAAGTCGTAGCGTACCGGTTGGTATCGCTACAGCGTTAAAGTATTCGTGCCACTGCCGCGGAGATGGTACTACTGCCATAGTTTCGGTCATACGAATCGCTCCTGTAGACGTGCAAAGTTGGTTTTATTCGAAGTCTGTGTAAGGTAATGAAAGACCGTACTTAACTCCCTATTATGTATATGCCAAGTATGTCAATTGCGGAGAGCCACGCTCCGCTTCTTCGAAGCAATGTGATGTGCATCTCTTGGTGAAGGAAATTATGGAGATTCATGCTGCGCATCTTCTTTCATTTTGCAAAGTTAATGACTTTTTCCTGGCGCGCCCGGCGGTGGCTGGAACGTCGTATGCCTTAATATTAAAAGAGACATCCTTTTCTACTGGCTTCTCCGGGCCTACGAGCACGGTCGTTTCCGCACCCATTTGGAAGCCTTCTGCGGGTTCTACACATCCCGAGCGCTTCCCTAGTAGAGCTAACGATACAAAGGTTCACACCTAACCTCAGACAAAACCAGGGCCCATTCCTCCTTCCCCAGCGTGACCGTTTCTCATAAAGGGAAATGGCCATGCGCCTTCACCGAGTCGTCAGACTCGCAGGAGGCAGCACCTCTGAGGCTGGTCGAGGGGCCGTCTCCCGTGATTTCTAAAGTTGCTCCCGAAAAGACGATGGCGCAAAGGAGCTTCGGCTCTTACGCCTCCAACCAAGGCTAGACTGTGTAACTCGGAGAGGGTGGATCCTCGATAAAAGGGAGAAAAAGACTCGCATAGTGAGCCCAACCTCCGATAAGTCCTCGAAGGCGGCAACGGCTTCAGCGCCTTGTTCGGCTAACAGCGTCCGTAGTTCTGCTTCAATGAAGCTTAGAACCATTCTCGTTAGGATATCCTCTAAAAAGGGCCTCCTCATCTCCTCTGAGCTAAAGCTGGAAAGCATAATCCTTGAATGGAATTGATGTGGACTCTAGGCCAACAGGGAGGAGATACGGAGCTCGTCTCTTCCCGTTTTCCCTTAGCTATCTTTTTGCAGGCGACATACTGTGCGCATGCCCCCTGCCCATCATCTCTGTGTATAAGGGTTTCGCGACCATACCACCCCGGGATGTGGGCCGGTCAGTAGGATTTGCCATTTACACCCGGCATGTTGCTTCCGTTCTACTATTTAATATAAATACCTCCTTTTAGGCAGCAGCAGTGCAGCTGCATTTGGATAGGAAATATACTGTTATTTCTTCAAACATTATACTGTCAGCCGACTTCAACGCGGGGAACTTCAGCCACGTCGTGGCACGGTTGCTAGGGCACTTTCTACTGTTCGGGGAGTTGAACGGTAGACACCTCGTCTGGGGAGACTACTCAGGGTCAGGTCCTTGCCGACCTGATCGACGAGCTGGAGATATGTCATTAATGTGGCTGAGTTTAACATCCATAAGTAGAGCATGATTTTTGGGGGGGAGGTTTTCGATCATCTTGTAGTGATCACTTTCCCCTTCAAATATAATTTTCTGGACTACTGCCTCCTTAAGGCCCGCCCCCTGGTAATGCGTAGCGCGCGCGGTGCTCCACATTTAAGTTAATGACTGATTTCTCTGTCCTAGTCTAAAAGTTTAGTTCCCTGGATGAGGCCGTTGAGTTCTTCTTCACCAACATCATCGCCGTGGGCATAACTACTTTCCTTAAAAAGTTTGGCCTTTTTTCACGCCAACCGCTTCTTTGGTGGTCAGCTGAATGTGAGACGGCCCTCAAACAGAAATGTTATGCTATATACGCTATCCTTTGCTTCTACTATTCTATGTACTGTATATGTGCTGTAGACTAAAGCCCAGATCGCCTTAGTCAGGGCCGTAAGGCCGTGTGATCTGTGTATCAATTATCTATGATGAATTTCGTTGAGCTAGGAGTAGGTTCCGGTCTGTTCGAAGCACGCTCGCCGCTCATCCTGGCGGGCATACATGTCTTCACTTATCAGGAAGACCCTGTTGCAGAGATCTTGAGGTGAGTGAAAACAAAATCGGAACAAGTTATCGCAGGACCCCTACCCCCCTTCCGTTCTTCAGGAGAATGGGGAGGCTATTTCGGACCCCGCGTCCGTGGCGGAGTTATTCGCGACCGCTTTTCCCGCATTCTCTAGCTGGGATGTTGGTCCGCCATCATTCAATACACGTTCTAATCTCGCTGAAGGACGCCGACTGGACTTTACCTACAGAGGCGAAAAACCCTTCAACAACACCGCCTCTGATCTGGACGATCGACACTTAGGTGAGCGTGGCATTCTGGTGAATGGCTACTGTGCTCGCTTTTCGCATACAGGGAGAGGTCACTCTTCTACGGCCGCTTTCCTTCCAATTTCTCTAACCGCTGAGTATGCAAGATGATAGAGAAATTGTATATGTTAGACTAGCCTTTTTCCTGGACAACGGAGGCCACATGTCTTGCGACTTACGCAAGTTTCACTTTATGTCGGATGCTCTCTTTCGACTGAAAGATGCCGTCTTCATGGTATTTATTCGTAGACAGCACTACGTCACAATGTTTTCGATCTGGAGAAAGCAAATGTTACCGCTTGGTGATACGATATTAAGGAAATTCTCCACTCTAGTTGGGATCGGGAACACCTCCCAATCTTTATTTCTGAGTTTTTGCGAGATCGTTGATTCTACATACTGGTGAGAGAGCCCTCTCTAACCCAATGAACCAGAAAGAGGGTGTCACGCAGGGAAGCGTCTTCAGTGTCGCACTCTTTTCCCTAAGCATCAACGGTGTCACCTCAATGCTGTCGGAAGATGTTCTCGCTGCGCTCTACGTGGACGACCTTTCGATCTCTTTTTCGTGCTGCTCAGATGCCAACTCTGTAGCATCGACTCGAACAGACGCTGAACTACGTCTCTCACTATGCCGAATCGCAGAGCTTTCGATTATCCTTGACCAAGACTAAGGAGGTTCTCTTCCTCCGCCATCCACGGCTCCACCCCGACCCATACTAGTTTCTAAACGGGGTTCGCTTGAAAGTGGTGGATTCTCACCGTTTCCTTGATCTTATTCTCGACCGACGCCTCACCTGGGATTCTCATATTCGCACCCTTATGGTCTCTTGTACCCGCGCTACGATCATTATTCATTCCGTAATGTTCAGCATATAGAGTGTTGATAGGGCTAGTGCCTTGCTTTTCTACCCATCCTTTATTCGTTCGAAGCTTTACTATGGATGGACCTACCCCCAATTATGCGACGGTTTCGGGTCGCTTTATGTCGTCTTATAATTGGGCACACTCCTTTGATCTTTGATGGATCGCTCCGCTGCACCTTACTGCGACGACTGTGTTGTGCCCCATACTGTTCGGCACAGTCTTGTTGAATATCCCATATTGGGTGATCTTCGCAGAGGCTCTCTGATATACCGCTCTCCTGAAACTTGCCGTGACGACCTCTTGGTTCCCCATAGTGCCTGGTGCATTATTGTAGCGTGTCCTAGTCTGGGGGAGCTTCGCGCAAGCTAACTGAACGAGAGCGTTTGCAACCGCTTGTCTCTTGTACTTGGGCCGGATTCGTGCATTTCTGACCGTGAAATAATTATCTTTCTGGAGGAGGCGTGCCTCTTACCCTAGTGTTTAGTGGCTGGTGCACGTTTACGGTCCTGAAGGAGTGGGCCTCACTCCGGCAACCGAGCGAGCCATTTTCTATCGCTTTATTTCCTTCTTTGTTATTTTTTTATGTTAAATTTGCCTAAAGATAGGCTATTTTTCCGACGGTCATTCCCAAGTTGGCTTTCGCCAGTGGAGACCTTTAAAAAAACCCTTCGATTGTCCCTTTTCATTTGCAGTTGTCATTTTTACTAGCGGGTGTCTTTTTATTCGTAGGTGTCATTTTTATTCGTGGGTGTCCTTTTCATTTGCGGCTGACCCTTTTATTTGCAGCCATCCTTTTTATTATCGGGTGTATTTTTAGATTTTTATATTTTTTTTTATTTGCAGGCGTCTTTTTTGTGCCGTCTTTTTTTGCTGGTGTTCTTTTTACTTGTGGGTGTCGTTTTCATTTGCGGCTGTCCTTTTTATTTGCGACAGTCCTTTTTATTTGCGACAGTCCTTTCTAGTTGCAGCTGCCCTTTTCCAGCTCTTTTTTGGGTGCTTGGCGTTTGCATTTATGCTTATTATTTCGCCTTTGGTCGTGCCTGCAAAGGCTGAAGGACGATCTGCGGCTAAATGATTGTCCTCCACACATTTTCACTTCCCCCATTTTCCCTATTTCATTTCTTTCCTGGTCGTTCCTTGCTTTCTGTGTGATTTGCTCTCATTAGTTTACGCATTAACTAAAAAAGAAAGGTTATTGTCCCTTTTCTATGATGGTTGTCATTTATAGTCGGCCTTTTCTTATATGATTGTCCTTTTCATTTATATTGTCTTTTTCAATTAAGGTCCTCGTTTACATTTATGGTTTTCTTTTTCATTTATGGTTGTCCTTTTCATCTATGGTTTTCCTTTTCATCTATGGTTGTCCTTTTTATCTATGCTTGTCCTTTTTCATCTGTTATCTTTTTATTTATGGTTGTCTTTTTTCATTTATGGTCGTTTTTTTCATTTATGGGTGTCCTTTTTTATTTATGCTTGTCTTTTTTCATCTATGGTTGTCCATTTCATTTATGGGTGTTCTTTTGTAGTTATCGTTATCCTTTTTCATATAGTGTTGTATTTTTCCTCTATGGCTGTTCTTTTCATCTATGGTTGTCCTTTTCATTTATGGTTATCCTTTTCATCTATGGTTATCCTTTTCATTTATGATTTGTTCGTTGTCGATCTTGATTATTCATTGTTTTGCAGCATCAAGAGACGGTCTTGAGGGCGCGTAACAACTACGAACAAGCTTTGGAACAATACAAAAATGCGAAGAACAAATATGAAGAAATCACACTCAAAGGTACGAACAATGGCCTATGCCACACAATCGAAGGAGTTCAAGGGTCCTAATTTGGAGTCTACCTTTATCTACCCTTTGGGGAGGCTTTTAGATGCGCCCTTTCCCTTCAAGCATCTTTGAATATCAGGTCGATGTCCTCGGTACAGGCTTGTGTTTTAATGATTTTTCCATTTTTATTTTTTTTTACACTTTTGTTCACATGAGTAAAGTGTACTACCGGTCACAGGGAGTATTACCTGTCCAAGAGAGGGTATACTGTAGGAGTACTCCTCCGGCAGGTAAAGCAAGTCGAAAGCAAGAGGAGATGAAGGACCGATATCAGCGCGCCTGTCGGAAGCTTCATCAGCTCCACAACTCCTACGTCCTCCTCTTGTGCGAAGCAGCCGACTACGAGAGGGATTTTAGGACTGTTCTCCTCCCAGGACTTCTCGAGTACCAGCAGACCGTACAGGAGGACATGGTAGCAAAATGGTAATCCCGACTAAACCTAGTCACCAAGTTCGTTATTCTCTCAAGAGGCTCAGAGTCCTAAGATATAGCTTAGAACCCGTGATGCTCTCGTACCCAGGATCATACGTCAGGGAAGTACCGCGGTCTAGAGTCATCCATTCGGTACCTCTACAAATACCAAGATAGCGGTATTCGATAGTATCTTCCTGACACGGGGTATCCATAAGATAGGCTTGGATGAGGAGGAGGGCTTAGTGTGAAATATTTGCTCTCTCGATTTGACTATTTCAATCGTGTACATATATGTATATATGTACGTCTTGGTGTGTGTGTATTTCATTGTCTTTCGTTTCAATTCTCTCTTTAGTTTCCGTAAGAATAATAATTCCATCATTATTTCATTATTATGCTATACCTTTAATTTCCCTAATGGTGCTCTCCGCGTTATTCTCATTTAATTATCTCCCAGGTGGAGGGTTTTTCATTTTCGGAGAGAAGAAAGTTTCCACAGTTTTTAATCTGGCAATTTTTCACTCGCTGTGTTCCAAATTGCCTTTGTTCGAGCATTTCAATTGGAAAGCGGAGTTCTGTTGATTTCCTAGTTGGATGAAAGTGGAAATCCGTAGAAAGGATAGTGTATGTGTGTGTCCCTTCTCTTCTGGCATTACTTATTTTTTTAAAAAGTCTCCCCAAATTTACCTTTGAAATTGAGACCATCTAGTACCGACAAAGCTCCTCCCTGATCAAATGGCTCCCAGCTTACTCGTTTTTGTTCACTCCCGGTTTGGATCCCATAAGATTAGAACAGATATACCTAGCTCTAGTAAAAAGATGGTGTAGATTCCTCCCCAAATTCCTTTTCCCGTCATACACCTTGCACCCAAGCCGAACACATGCATACGAGCTGGGATATGTGATGTACAGTCAATGGAAGCAAAAGAAGCAATTCTTCCCCTATTTAAGAAGAAAAGAAAAATAAATTACACCCCAACAATTAATATGACAACAGAATCAATTTTATTCTGACATTTATGCTTGCAAATACTTATATGCGCCATACGGTACCGTTCACTTTCCATCGAATTGCCGTTAGACCCTGATGAGCCCGACTGCAATTAAAGAAATGCATCCTTTTCGTCGAGATTTCTACTCTTTTTTTTTTTTTTTCTTACTTTCAATAAAAGTTCTGCTTTTTGGTGCTTTGTAATGAATAGTTTAGAAGATTTTTTGCTTTTCTTAGCAATAATATAGTCATTAGAGTTTTATGCAGATATTTCAACTCCGTGTTAGAATTAAGAAAAAAATAACCTATTTGTATATGGGAAAAGAAGCAAATTTAGCTTTGTTTGGTTACGCTCTTGTGTCTTAGTCTTAGGCATTTTGTTAATTTGTCCTGGATTCTGGCATCCCTACCGGAGTCGCTTCTCGTATCTTTGAGATCAGTAGCTGCGAGTCAGTGTGATTGCATTGTTTTCAAAATAAGTGCGGCCTATTGTTTATTCATTTTTTAAAGTGATAACCACTTTTAAACAAAATGGATTCAAATGAAGTTAGAAGAAAATGCGATTGCATTATTGAAAAAAATTTAATAAGGAAGTTCAGTGCGATGACTTATAATGAAAGAGAAAATATTATTTAAAAAGGTAGGCCTACACCAACACTAGATCTGTCATCCAAAACAAGTGTTGCACTGGCAAATACAATGTAGGCCAATATGATAGAACATCTTGGCTAGCTGGTTGTGCATACTTACAGAAGCTATTTTGTTGGTTATGTTTACTACTCAGTAATGATGTAGGAAATTGGAACTCAAATAGATTCGATGATTTAAATATGTTGCATAGAGCGATTAAAAGGCACGAAACCGCTACCATCCATTTAAATAAAGTGAGTAGCTTACAATTTTATAGTTAATTTTAATGAACAACATATTTACTTCAATTAACATATTTATTTTTGTAAAACTTGAATTGCTTCCTCATCTTCAAAAGTCACCGCACGCCACTGGTACTTATGTATGGTTCTTTCCATACTCAACTGAATCCGGCGAAGATTTATGAATTTTTTAGACAATATTTCTCAAATAGAATATATCTCCTTCGCTTCCTTAATTCACGCCCTTTAAAACATTCGCCCCCCTTTATATCATCCAACGCAAACATGAGGGTTCACATCAGAACAGAAATAAACCTTTAATCGAAAATCTGGCGCGCCAATTTTTTACCGGCTTTTCCATTTTAGCCTCGTAAATTGGCGGGAAGGAATTGCGAAAGAGAAATGGCAAAGTTTGGAAACATTTGTGTTCATGGGAGGGAAATCACTCCATATTTTGTGTTTTTATTGACGTGGGGAAATGATATCGGGCATAAATAGTCGTGCAAGAAGGTTTGCAAGTTTTAGTTCCATGGGTAACCTTTGAGGGATTCCTCTCCATCGGACATCTATGTCCTAGTAAGTGGGCGCTATACTTTTTCAACCGAACTAAAACCCGGGATTTGTCTCCTACAGGAAGTCTATATTCCTGGAGGTGGGAGAGCTGACAGACATGACTTCGGGGCGCTTCGCCCAGCTCCAGGCTGAGGTCGTCCAGGGCGTCACTTCAGTCACTCCTTCGGCAGAGTACCTCACCTTCACAGACACCTACAAGTGAGTGGCACTGTATGATTCTGATACTATGTGTGCCTCCTCGGTACCCAGTGTTGTTTCGTTTAAGAGCCCTTTTCTTC
>OZ018320.1:36576003-36578503 GCA_963969495.1 Ceratothoa steindachneri
CTTATATATGCACACACACACTTACAAAACGGATGTATACACATATATATGGGAACAGATAACAAAGATACATGCACGCACATTCGTGTACACCCTTGATGTGTTGTTTGGAGTTTTTCCCCCGTGGATTCGCATTGTATTGGGTAAAATAAATATCTTCCCAATTACGCTCGCAATAAGTTTAATTAAATTATAAATTGATGGTAGCTTTCTTCGAAACTGTAACAATAATATAACATAAAATAATTTACAATATGCAACTTTTTACAAATAAGCAAATGAGATAAGGTAAAAAAAAAAATGAGTTACGACAAGATTTTAGAAAAAAAGAGAAAATTGAGACGCGATGGAACAATTGGTGGAAAGTTTGAATGTACTCAACTCAACAAGTTTCCTAGTGTAGAACATGTGTGCAAATGTGAAAAAACTATTAAAAACTAAAACTATTCATGACGGATTAAACAAACACTAAAAAATCGAAGAAAGGACAACACAAAAGTCTAAAGAAAAAAAGAAAATCACAAACGGAGAAAAAATAAATCGGTGAACGAGTTGAAAACTTCTTTCAGCAACTCAGTTCGACCCCGCCCTGGGATTCCATCCAGTGATTCACCAAACCCGATGTCGCTCTACTTTGCTAGACGTCGGGAACGGAGTTTTGACTAGGCGTTTCCATTGTCCACATCTGTGATTTACATCTAGTGTCACATACACATAATACGTACATATCCAACTCAAACAATTCCCCCTCCCTATTTTTAACTCTTCCCCATCATCACCCATTTTCAGGGCATAAACATCCTGGAAAGTGAATATTTACATATATCCACACTCGAATTTGGCACGTTTGAGGCTTTGATTCCCTATTTCTCATTAAGTAATTAACATTGTATAATATGTTATTAAATTAATTCGTATTCTCAGTCCTTTTTTATTTGTATCGTCTATTTCAGTCCTTTCCCACCGGCCCCGTCTCTTTCCTTTGACTGAGCGCTATGTATTGTTTAACAGTACTTTTGGTCTCGATGTCTCGTTTCTCGTCTGTAACAATTACCACGTTGCCAGACGTCACCAGCAATTAAAATTTTCACCCACGAAATCCTATTTCAATTCAGGCAATCGCCACCAATCAAAAGTAAAAATAAAAAAATAAGTCAGATACGGATGTAAATAAAATATAACAAATGCAAAGAATGATACTGAAAATAGTATGTATATATTTTTTAATGTATACAAAATATAAACAATAACATTACTTAAAAGTGAGTGGCTAATATTTGCTTTTCTTTCTTTTGATCTGCCTGATTTCGAATGCCGTGGCAGTAGCAATACCTACCCTAGTTGGAGACCTGACCGTAGCGGCGGCCTATCAACCACCGCGACGAGATTACCTGCCGATCCCTAACTTTTACAACCTCTTCGGGCGTGGGAAATTGACATTGCTTGGCGGTGATCTTAATGCCAGATGCCGTGCATCAGGCTACGGAAGCACCGATCAAAGGGAAAGAAACCTGGAGATGCTACTCGTAAGAGACAGACTCCAGAGGGCCGGGCCAAATTTCCCGACCTTCATAACACAACGTTCGGCAACAAAGCCGGACATTGTGTTGACATCCAAAAACTTCCCCTTCAACATTGTCAATGAGCCCGGACCAGTGGTTCCGAGCGATCACATCCCGATTCTCACTACCATCTCGCTAGCGCCAATACTCAAGCCCGTTACACTTAGGAAAAGTTACGCGAAAGCTGAATGGGAGCTATATAGAGAGAAACTCAGTACATACCAACCAACTGATCTGGGAGACGCTAATCTCGAAGAGATTGATGAGGAGATCAACAAGATCACCGATCTCCTCATTCAAGCCGACGAGAGATGTGTTCCCAGAATCTCCTATAAAATGCCCCCACAACCTGAGTGGACGGACGAGATGAGAGAAATCGCCCGAGAACATAGAGCAATCTATGATGAGATCGGCAGGACAGGTACCAATAGGGAAAGGACGGCCAGAATGAGGCATGTAGGCATGGAAATGAAAGACATCATAATAGAAAAACAAAGAACGATATGGAATGACATCATTGGGAGACTGGACAGGGAGAGTGATCCCGTAAAATTCTGGAATAACATCCGGAGAATTAGGGGATTACCTCCCAGACTCAAAACCCAAATTAAGGAAAGAGACGACATCATAGAGGATCCAGAGACTCTCGAAATAAGATTTAGATCGCACTGGCAAAAGATGTTTGCTATATCACCGGAGGAGAACGACGACTTCGACCAGGACTTCGAAGACCAACTGCTCGACGACCTCGGCACAATGATACATAGAACCCACCCACATCCGCAAGTATCACAGGAAAGAGTAATGGCTGACCACGGATGCCCGATAACTGTAGAAGAGACCTTGAACACCATAAGGTCCTTTAAGCAGAGGCCTCCAGGCTGGTCTGGGATTACGAAAAATAACCTTGTAAATGCCCCAAGGCAAATTATTCATGG
>OZ018320.1:36581003-36628922 GCA_963969495.1 Ceratothoa steindachneri
GGGAGATGAGGGATTACCCATAGCCATACCAAACACTTGTTCATAGAATTTGCCATTGAAACTAAATTTACATCTTTTAATACATAAACAAATAAGCTCAATGATCGTATTTGTTGGTAAAGGGAGGTCATAAGCATTTAAAATAGTAATAAGTCATCAATGGGCATTTTGGTGAATGAGGTAACATCAAAACTGACCAGTATCAGATCTGATGTTACCCTCATAGTGTTTAATTTATTGCAAAGGTCAAGGGAATCTTTTATATGCGAGGTGCATATATTTCCTAAGATAGGGGAAAGTAAATTTACTAAGTATTTTGAAAGTTTATATTGGATTGAACCAGTGGCACTTAGGATTGGTCTTATTGGGTTTCCTGGTTTATGGGTTTTTATTAGGCCATACGAATAGGGTAAAGAAGAGCCACTAGAAGAAACAGAGTCCATAATTGATTTGTAGTTTTTTAAAGTGGTTTTTACGTCTGTTAAAACACTTAATTACGTTATCTAAGGGATCCTTACTTAACGGAAGGTATGTAACCTATCGGATAATAAAGTGGACATTTTTTTCTAAATACGTTGTTTTGTTCATTATAACAAACGTGTTAGATTTATCAGCTTTTTTAATGTGCAAATCTCGGTCCATTTTTAAGGATTTAAGTGCTGATATATATAACATAATTATATAAGAACATATATATTCTAACGTATCTTTCAACACGCATTCATAAATATTACACTCGACTCCATCTTTCTCACAAATAATTAAAAAAATTTAACTTTTTGTCGACTACAAAGATTAGAATAACCTTTTTTTATGTAGTTTTATGTCTAAATTTCAAAAATGGAAGTCATTTTTATCGAAATGACTCCAGTATTTGTAAGTTGCCAATTACTATTTTTGTCAAATTTTGAAGATTTTAACGAATTTCATTCTTTTATTTCTTATTTTCAAGTTATTGAACTAAATAAAATTTTAAATAAAAGCAACAATTCTTATTAAAATGCCAAGAGGACAGTGTAAGAATAGCCCAGATAAATTTTGCTACATATGTGGTTCAGTAACATTAAAAAAAATTGAAAGAAAAATTTCTTCTAGTGAAAAACTAAATATGTAATTTGTATTTTGGATGTAAAATTGGCGACCAAGATGAACCATGGGCACCACATATCCGTTGCACGACATGCTTTAATTCTTTATCAAAATTATCTAAAGGAACATAAAAAGCCTTCAATTTGGTGTACCAATGGTATGCCTAGAGCCCCAAGATCATGCCACTGACTGCTCTTTCTGTTTGGTAGACATACAAAGTAAGTATTGCTTATTGTCCACTGTACCTATATTTTGAAGTAGTATACTGTATTATTATTTTTTTAAATATAAAATTAATTAAGTTTAGAACCACTTTATTGTAATCACACATGTACATAACTTTAAATTTTATGCCTATAATTTCCATACTTTTAGGTAAAACAACGAAGTGCGCTTCAGCTGTGGTATATCCCAACCTTAGATCTGCTATTCGACCTACACCTCACTCAAAAGACATTCCAGTACCTGAACCACCTTCAGAAATTGTTTTGTCTAACTGATGAATCAGATATGGAATCATGTGAACCAGAAACTGAAATTTATGTTCCTGAAACTATTGATACTACTCCAAAACCTTTCTCACAACTTTATCTAGATGATCTTGTAAGAGATATAAACTTAACAAAGCAACAGAGTGAATTACTGGCTTTGAGACTGAAAGAAAGAAATTTAGTAACAAAGATGTTCGAATTACTAAGTTTCGCATTCGATCAAACAATTTACAAGACAAATTTTCATTTGACAACAATTTATGCTACTGTAATAATATTCCACGTCTCTTTGAAGAATTAGATTTTCATTATGAACCCAGTCAATGGAGACTTTTCATTGCCGCTTCTTTATATAGTAGTAAAGCCGTGCTTCTGCATAATGGAAATAAACTACCATCGATACCAGTAGCTAACTCTGTTCTTTTGTAAGAAACTTATAAGAATTTAGATTTCATTTTAAAAAACATTAAATACAGTGAACATAAATGGTTGATTTGTGCTGGCCTTAAGGTAGTAGCCATTTTAAATGGTTTGCAGTCAGGCTACACAAAATTCATGTGTTTTTTTTGTGCCCGTTGGACAGTAGAGCTCGGAGAGAACATTGCATACGCTCAGAATGGACTTTAAGAGAAGAGACAAACGTAGGTTGTCATAATGTCATACGTGAACCATTGGTTCCTAAGGAAACAATAATTTTGCCACCCCTTCACCTAAAATTCGGTTTAATGAAACAATTTGTGAAAGCCTTAAAGCATGTGCAGCAATCCTTCTTATATTTAAAAACAAGATTTCCTAAGATTATTGATGCTAAAATTAAAGAAGGAATCTTTGTTGGGCCTCAGATTCGACAACTTATGGTAGATAGTGAGTTTGAGGCAAAATTGAGCAAGACACAACTTGAGGACTGGCATAGATTCAAAGGTGTATTAATGGTCTCCTTGGAAGGCACAAATCAGAAAATTGCCACATTCTTGTTCAGAATTTGATTAGGTCTTATAATGAGTTGGGATGTAGTATGTCACTAAAGGTGCATTTTTTGCATGTCTTTCTTTTCAGAGAATCCAGCAGTCGTCAGCGATGAGAATGGTGAAAGATTCCACCAAGATATTGCTACTATAGAAAATCGTTATACAGGAAAATGGAGTCCTACAATTTGTTGCTCACTTCTGCTGTACCCTTCACAGCAATTTTGAAAAAATCTAAAATCTTCATTATTTTTTAAAATATATTTTTATAATACTACGCTCTGAAGTGCATTAAAAGGACTTATTAATTTCTTTTGATGAATAAGCTTTTTGTTTTCATTTATCTTTGTACTTTTTGTCAAATAAAATAAAAATTGCAAATATTTCATACCTCTATATACTGAGTAATCTAATCATCACTTCATCTTATCACTAACTCTATAATTTAAGGAGATTTTTTTGAGTATATTAATAATAATTTCATCTTAGTTTGGTTATGACTTAGGTTTTTTTTTTATCAAAGTTATTTCTAATAATTCTTTTATAATATCCAAAAACAAAATGGTAAAGTTCAGAAATAAATATAAGTATCAAAATTTTGTGATTTTTTTTAAAATCCAAAGAATTACAAATGGTGAAGTTCAGGAAATTTATTTTTATATATCTTCTTCTATAACTATAATTTTTAGCAACGTGATATTTTGAAAGGGGGGAAATTTAGTTTAGAGTTCCTTTTTAAAATTATTATAATTGGCGAAGTTCAGAAAATTTATAAAAATTTGACCATGGCTGCTTTTTTTTAGATTTTAAATTTTAATCTTCGTAGCGAAGCCATTGCCTGGTATTAATAAAAAAATAAATGTGCAGATTACAAAAAAACTGAAGTCACATCATGAAACATAAGTCATTTTCGCACTCTACGCTCAAAGAACTACAATAGAAAACTACTTTCTCATTTATGTAGCAAAATCATTGTTGCACAGTGTAATTTGTAATGAAAAAATGTTAAGAATATTTTAACATTCTTTTAAAGCAATAGACAAACGCTGTCTCATAAGCTTGCGTTAATCACATATTAACAACATAGGGACACGATTATGTTATAGCTTGCTTGAGTGTTCATTTGCATGTGCCTGTGAAAAACGTTTTGTTTGCATGTATAAGTTAATATGTACGTTTGAATCCATAACCTGGAAGCAAGGAAAACTTATTGACTCTTTATACTTATGTCCGTATAGATTGAGTCATGAAAAGTGTGATGGAGTCATTGTGTGTAGGGGGTATAGGAGCGTGTAACTAAGATTGGAGGGTGGGAGATTGGGGGGGGCAGTTATATATGGTGACATCTGGGGCGCGTTTTGCCTCCAAATAATTTTGGATTCCTTTCCCCTCAGGGCCTCAGATCCAAATCCCTTTTGGCGTTAAACCTCTCGGTAAGCTCTCTTTTTTTACGTAGTGTTTCTGTAGTGCGTGCCATACCTCGCCACTAACTCCCCCCCCCCACCTCAAAACTAATATGGAAAGTCAACTGAACCTAATTTCTAACAACCTAACAACCACATCCGTAAATCTGCGATCAGTTGATTTCTATGATTTCGTACCCCTCACATTAATCCTTGCATTTCCATCTGACTCGAGTACCATTGGGACGCGATTAACATGAAATGGACTTAACACAAACGGGTTAAGGGAGTTAAAAGTAAACAGAAACGGCAGATTCCCAAAGGAAGTGATTTGTGTGGGGAATTTTCGTCACAAACTGAGGTAGAAGAAATCTACGCCGTTTCCACCCGTCATTTCGGTCCTAACTTCACCCTCTCGACGTGGCCCCTCCCCATCTTCATCACTTTGGCTTCATTGACATTTTGGGTGACCTCACTGCCCCCAACAACTTTGGGAGAGTCTGCGGTTATATACCACGCACTTCATTTCCTCTTTGCCATTCCTTCTCATCCATGATCCCGTTGTTGGCGATTGTTTGTATCCTTTCTTTATTCTCTTATGTTTTTTTCTCCCTTCCACACCGAGAGCCACTCTACCATTCATGATTTCATCGTCTTTCTGGGAGCCGCACCTTCGTAGTGGGGATCTTGGGGTCCGTTGAACCCCCCCTCTTAGATTGCCACGCTTACCACCCGGGGTCTCTTTCCTTGTCCGCTAGATGCCCTCGTTGGTTACCCGTTCTTTTCCTTTCCCTCGTTTCCCTCTTTTATTTACCCCTATTTCTCATGTCTTTCATTCACTCTTTCTTCTGCTTTAATTTTCTTTAGCCTGTTCTTGATCTTTTCTTTTTCTTTTTATCTTTATCTCGCACGTTCTTTATTTCTCTCATCTCTTTATTCCTTTCATTTTTCTCTTTTTTCTCATCTTTACTTTCTTTCCTTCTCTCTCCTCTCTTTTTTATCTCATTTAGGGTTTATAAGGCTTGCTACAGCATTCACATTAATCCTTTTCATTATCTCCGTCGATTTATTATTCCTTCTGTCTATACACGCTTTATTGCTCTCCTTTGAGTGGGCGTGTCGTCGATGGCTTCCAACAGCTTTTTTTTCCTTCAGTAATTAACCAAAAAAAATAACCTTTTGACTTGTATATAAGTCTTTACAAACGCTAAAGTGCGCGCGCGCGCTCGTGTGTGTGTGTGTGTGTGTGCGCGCGCGTGCGTGTGTGAAAGAGAGAGATGTTGAGAGGGGTCTCTCCCGGCCACATTAATGTAAGTGTTTTTCTATATTTTCAGGGCATAAACACAGGCTCCCTCGTCTCGCTTTTGGTAAATGAAAAATACCTTTCTCAGATATTTGTTTCCTTTGTGTGTGTTCTTGTTCTTTCTGGTACGTGCACACAGAGATTGGAGTGTACGCATGTATGAATATCAAATCCACGCGATGCTGGACTCGTATTGTTTACATTTGATATCCGTAAATTTAGACCTATTTGGGTATCTAGAGAGGTAATGCCGTGTGTGTAGTTCCCACATACCACCCGCATGTCACTGTTAATTTGCGTAAATATTCAGGCTATACTGTTGTGTGTTTACACGTTTGTTTGCGGTGCTTACACGCTCGTGTGTTTATATTTACACCCTCTCAGCTGTTGAAGGGTTCTGAAAGAAGATTTTGAGGGTGCTTAATTTCAAAGACACCCATGGACGTGTTCATAAGCGCCTGGAGGTATGGGAAAGGGAAAGAGTGGATGAAGGTTGGAGAAAAAAAGAATGGAAAACTGGAACAAAGCTAGTGATAAGACGGGAGTTTGAGATTTTTATTTTTTTCCAATTCTTCCTCTATACTTTATTTTCCATTCCTCGTATTTTCCCCCTCTCTTACATTCTCTCATTAGATTACATTATTTTCCCTAATGATTCATCGTCTACCACAGATGTAATTGCGGTTCGTGAGACTTATTAGTTTTCTACAGTAGTTCTTGCCAGCATCGATTCTTGTCTGTTTCTAAATTCTGCTTTTGTATGTTCTAGTGCAATGGAGTCTTTAATAAACTGCTAAGTCCCATTTGCTAAATTGGAAACTTTGCAGACAAATGAGTTTCCATTTTTTTTTTATTTTCTCTCTGGGAAACTCACGACAAAGATTAACACAAAATAGAAAAATGGCATGTCCGATTTTGTGTGCGCTTACCTCTTTTAATACTTACTCCTTGTCATTTATCTGTCGACTGATGTGTAGTCTCTTAATTAATCTTTTATTTTAATAATTATGCTTATATTTACACCCCATGTATCGGTGGAGGGTTCCTGGGACCAGGGACAAATACCCCTTTACCCAGACTGTGGTCGCGGGAAATTGCGTTGACCAATGGTTTTATCTCCTTCAGCAACCGAGGACGGACAACCTACCATTCAAATCCAAGTCATCGGCTTTCAAGGACATTCTGAAGAAGCCGTTCAGTCGGAGCAAGACCGGGGGAAGCAACTCCCCCGCTTCCACGCCTCCAACACCCACACGGGCGGTGACCGAGGAACCTAACCCCCAGTCCGTGGATCAACAGTCGCTCAACAACGTCTCCGTAGAACCACCGTTTGACGAGCTTCAGCAGCAGTTGATTCATCAGCAACTTCAAGCGGCAAACGGTGTCCCAGAATTGGTGGGTATGCATGCATATACATAACCACGAACACACCCATTAATTTAGTACGAATTTACTAAATAATATTTTTTTATGTGTTGTATTCAAGTAGACAAGTTAATGTCTTGATGTTATGTAAGTTTAGGTTTTAAGTCTCTCTTGGGCTCTCTTTAAGGGTCGTGGTTTTTCCCCTAAATAGTGTTGTCAAGATCGATCCGTTCCGAAAAATAGGCAAACGGACCGAGCGAGATCAGGAGAAGAGAACGGTGTAAATTAACGAAAATATTTCGATATCCAAAGGGAGAATTTTCCCCCATTCTCTTTTGATAGCTATGTTCTTGTGTCAATATGAGAAGTACTCGTAACATCGATTGACACTGTAGATTGTAGTTTTGGAACCAATCATCAGAATTCAAAATCGGCTGAGAAACTGGTTTTTCATTCCATTTTGACTACTTCACTCCTGGTGAAATTAGCAATCGCTGTTTCGTTAAAATTTAAAATCTTGTAATAGATCTCCTTATTAAATGGAATGGTCATGCATGCCGCTATTAAGGTTTGGCACATAGCAGTAGGATAGAATCTCTCTTATCTCCTGACGGGTTCGATCATACTGCAAAAACCGAGTCAGGCAACCAAACCAAGTCCTTTCTCTCGGTCCCTAACCAGACCCTTAAGAATAAGGTATCTAACGTCAGGCTGTATATGTTGGGTTATAAGTAACTTTTATTGACGGGTAACGGAGGAATGTTACGTTCAGAGTAAACAGTGGAAAGACGTTCTCCCTTATTGGTCATTTAAAGCCAGCCATATTGAAGTTCACCCTTTAGTTCACTTATTCAAGGAAGATAAAGAAATAATTTCTTGCTATGAGGTGATTTTTTTCGGTTTGCTGCAAAATCACCCACGAAAGATTGCCCCCAACCCAAACAATACCTTTTATCCCCATGACACGAATTCAGTATTTTCCCCAGCAGATTCATAGACTATTACCCTGGAGCCATACCAGGGTAGCTGTGATCAATTGCGGAGGCTCGTCTCTTGCCATTCCCTTCTAGCCAGTTGTCTTAATAAGACCGGGTTGGCCGCGTGCCGACTGGCCACCCTCTTCGAGGTTTAAGGGTTTTGCAGCGCCACCACCACGGGAGGGGGCCGGGCAGGTGGATACACGATTCCCATCTGACATGACTCCGTTCTCTTTCTATAGCTATTTTCACGAGGTGGCAGTGTAACTACACCAAGATAGGTGTATTTTGATTTTAGTGTATATTCCACTCTCAGCTGACGTTGACGTAGCGAAGTTTCGCCGCGTCGGTGCACAGTTACCGAAGCCCTTTCTCCTCGTAGTTACCCCAGCTGGTGTGACTACGCAATCAATCTCATGTGCCAGGTCAATGCAGACCTGATCAAAGAGCTGAAAAATAGCGTCCTAAATGTGAATAAATTCTTGCGTCATTGTTCGAGAACCGCTTCGTTTTCATGTGCTCTCCGGACGGACAGCCTAATTTTGAGTAGGAGGTAGTCGATGACCTTCATTGGCGTGATCACTTTCCCATCCAAATATCTTTGGAGAGGCAGCTGTCGGCTAAGAAATCTCCTCGGTGATGCTTGGAACGGCTGTGGTGGACCGCATTTCAGAAAATGACATTTATTTATCCTGGGCGAGGAGTTTAGGTTAGTTAATTCCTTTCCGCCACCTTCATCGTCTTGATGTTGATTACCAGCCCTAGGCCGTCTGGTCGTTTTGCATGCGATCTATTTCCTTGGTTGTCGGCCGAGTGTGAGACTGCACTCATAAATAAGTGATATAACTGTGTGTTACAAGCGCTGCTCGAACGATTTCACAGTGAGTAAATTCATTGAGCAAGGGCTAAGTGATGGTATGTTTCGAAGCGTACACGCAGCTCTTGTTGGGGGTACGTGTTTTCACTTAACGGGAAAACCCCTCTTCCTTTGATGTGGAAGTGCGTCAAAAGGATTCGGGGGCAAGTTCTGGTAGGAATCCTCCTCCAGTCCCACAGGAGGATGGGACCGCAATCTCTGACTTTGCTTCCATGGCGGATTCCTTCCTGATGACTTTCTCTGCATTATCTATCCGGGATACTGCTTTCACAGCATTTAATGTACATCGTGAGCTCGATGAAGGCCCCTGGCTGGACCTTAACTCCAGAGGAAAGGAACCTTTCAACGACCTCTTTACGCTAAGTGAACTGTGTTCCGCTCTTGCTTCGTACCCGGATATGGTATCTAGACGATATCCTGTACTCCCAGATTCCTGGCAAATTGCTTTTAGCAAGCCGGCTCTCTTCCGCCCATTTTCTCTAATCTCCTGCGTGTGCAAGTTGATTGAGAATTTGGTAAATCTTAGATTAGCTAATTTCCTCTAAGGGTGGAGAGTACTCGTCTCCTGCACAGTCAGGCTTTCGCAAGTTTCACTCCACGTCGGATGCTCTGCCCCACCTGGAAAATGCTATTTGCGAGGCTTTGCTTAGTGGGTAGCACTTCACCACAGTATTCTTTGATCTGGAGAAACAAAATTGCCTGCCATTGCGCCGCGACTGTTCCCAATGACCCCCTCCCCCATAATGCCTCTGCGGCTCCAGGTCGCTTTCTGTGCCCATCGATTGGGCACGCGCGCGTGACGCAGAACTCCCCTACTGCGAGGACTGATTGGTCCCACAGAGTCTCCGACAAATTCTTGTCGACTGTCACCCCACTCTGGGTGTTCCTTGCGCATATCTTAAGGCGCTATAATGGGAAGAGCGGGGTCGCTAATGCTTGTTCCTTGTACTCAGGACGGTTCGTGCACACTTTTATCAGATGGTGTGGCTCGGGCCTCCGCCATTGTATATAGCTTTTTAGGTACTGGGGGTATGACGAAGGGAGGCGACACTCCCTCCGATGGCGGAGCATGCTTTTTCTTTGTTTTAATTTCTTTATTTTGGGTGGGTTTTTCTTTGTCGTTTTTTGTTGTTGGTTTTAAATATCCTAACAAATACCCTTAAATTAATTTCAGCGATTTATTCCCTTAATGGCAGTCACCAAGTGTGGCATCCATGAAAATAATATACTCGGAATATAAATTCAGTCTTCGTATTTCTTTTATTCAATCATTTTTATTTTAATGGCGACCGGCCCTTTTTTACGACCGTGGATGAAATTCACAACAAAATTGGAATGACAAACACTGGCCACCCCAAAGGCACCAAAGGCCGCCGGTTCTTTGGGGAGCAGTGGTAGGCGAAAGAAGAGTGGTAGTATTATGTTTTGCCACCAACCAGCGAGTAGAACCCTTCGTGGCTTAAGGGAAATCCACCCATTCCAAGCCAGGGGAGTGTGGATATGAAAATTTCTTCGACAGAGTCCAGATCGGAAGAGTGACGTATTGTGCGCGCGAATTAAGGGGAAGTGGGGACGGTGTTGAGTACATGTGTGTGTGGGGGGGAAGCGGAGCTGTATTTTCGTACCCTCAGACTCGACGCACCGCACTAACCACCCTGCAAAGGACGCTTCTATGCGCCGAATTCCCTTCGAAAGGAGGGAGCTTGTAGCTAGTGTATACGGCGTTGGATTCCTAGCATCGGGGTGTCGCGTTCAACCGTGGGCGAGTTTTTTCGATCGTGAAGTGAAAATGACATAATGATGAGAATGACAATCGACTTTACAATAAAACTATTAATTGCTCATTAATTATTTATATTTATTATGATGAAATGAAATTTGCATAAAGATCAGAATGATAATCGACTACAATAAACCTATTAATTTTACTCATTGATTAATCCTATTTTGTTGGGGGGCAGACGTACGACCCTGAACGGTGCCTCGAGGACGAGACGTGGTTCCACGGGGTGCTGCCCCGGGAGGAGGTGGTCCGCCTCCTGGTGAACGAGGGCGACTACCTGGTGCGGGAGACGACCAGGAATGACGAGCAGCAGGTGGTGTTGTCGGTGTGCTGGGGCAGCCACAAGCACTTCATCGTCCAGACCACCCCGGAGGTGAGCGACTCGCCTTTTCTTTGGGGGGGGGGGGGGCTCAATTTCGTGCTTTTGAGTTATTTGGACGAACTTCTGCCGAGGGGGAGGGGGGGGGATCTTTCTACTATCCTCCTCTTCTTTCTTCCTCCTCTTTTCTTCCTTCCTCTTTTCTTCTTTCTTCTTTTCTTCCTTCCTCCTTTTATTCCTTCCTCCTTTTATTCCTTCCTCCTTTTCTTCCTTCCTCCTTTTATTCCTTCCTTCCTCCTTTTCTTCCTTCCTTCCTCCTTTTCTTCCTTCCTTCCTCCTTTTCTTCCTTCCTCCTTTCTCCCTTTCTCCTCTTTTCTCCCTTTCTCCTCTTTTCTCTCTTACTTCCTCTTCTTTTTCACTATTTTTCCTTCTTCTTTCATCTTCCCTTCCTTCCTTCCTTCCTGTGTCGCCTGTTACGCCTGGCATCCAGAGGAGCTGCATGTCCCCCCGGCCTGAGTCCAAATTAGGGTTGGTTTGAACTCTGCGAATGGAGCCTGGGAAAGGGGTGGGTGCGCTATCCCCTCGCCCCCTCTCAGCAGTATTTTACCTTTTTATTATTAGTATTAGATATTATTATTAGTATTGCTATTATTATTATTATCGTTTATCATAATTTATTATGTATTTATATTATTGAATTCTTATTGTGGTGTATTGTGTATTATCATTGTGTAGTATTAATTATTAGTATTATTATTACAGCTATCCCCTCAACGATTTATATCCTCACTGTGTGCCAGGAGGACCGTTTCCACCTAGACAGAGTTCGGTCCGCTAGCCATGGTGCTTTGGCGGACTGGATGCCATCCTGGGATCACCTAGTACCAGGGTATGATAATAGTAGGTGACCACACACCCTAGCCGTCGTTAGTGGTTCCGCCTCTCTCTACTTCTCTTTAGTACATACCCTCCTTACCCCTTTCCTCACTCGCTCTCGTATCCACAGAGGTTCTGGTTGCTCGGCGCACTTTTTCCCTCTTATGAGCCTTGGTCGAGTGGCATTGTATATAGGGAGGTCCCTCCCTCCCTGCTGCGAGGGCCCAAAGCCCGCTGGCTAGGGCGAGTATTAGGCACGGGGTGTGTTTGCCCGTCGACTTAGCTCACTTTCTTCCCGGACACACACAAGGTGGCTACGCCAGCACAATCCTTTAAGGTTAAAGCTCGAGGACAGTTTCGCCTGAATGTCGGGCCGGCTTGTCAACGTCCATCTTAGCGGGACCTGTGAACCGAGTGTGTGTAAATGACCACATTCTGCATTTTTTTGATCCTAAGAAGACTTTTCTCTTAACCTCATAATGCATTGGGAGGTAGTAGTACCTCCCTTCCATTCACTTTTTCTTTTCTGAATCATACCATGGCTACAACGGAAAATAATAGTGGGGGGGCGCATGTTGATCCGCTTCCAAGCGCGGTCTCGTCCTCCCTAGATATCGGGGAGTACGAGGAGCATCGAGACATCTCTTCAACCGGTGGTAGGGCCCCACTCTCAGCACTAATATGCTGCATCAGGCCCCCCTCCACTCCTCTTTTGCCGGAGAGCAAGCTTACTTCTCTCCTACGCTTACGGATTTGGTGGTTCCCCCTCACCTCCTTGTTTAGAGTCGCGCATAGACGACTCCACCTCTACATCACCGGCGCTCCTCAATTTCCTTTCACTCGGGACTGCCAAGAGAGTTGGCAGACGACCCAGGATCGACCGATCCCGGTGGGAGTGACTCTATATGGCCAATTCCCTTAGAGCGACAAGAGAAAACGTGGCCCGTCGGACCATGCCTCCTGCAATTCTGTATTTTGAGTTTGCGGAGGGTCAGCGTGCAAGCCCTCCTCTCCCAAATGAGGAGCCTTCGATAGGGATCAATGATAATTTGGGGGCTGGGGTATGGCCACATGGAGGCCCTCCGTGAGCTGGTCCCGGAGGTAACTCATGCCGAAATGGCAGGATTTTCTGGGACCCAACCTGAGTCTGCGCCTGTGCAAGCTTCTCCCCAGGCGGCTCGGGCCTCCGAGGACTCTAAGGAAAATAGGGATCTTCTTCCCTGACTGGTACCCCTTGACAGCCAAGACCTTGTGCATCTGCGAGAAAGATTTTGTATAGGCCTATGGCGTCCTTCATGCGGTGGAGAGAGTGTTCATTCTCCACCCTCCTCTCCCCAAAAAGAAGACAGAGGACTAGGAGTTCCGCTCCCTCCGCGTGGGCTCCATAGAAGGACGGGTTCGCTGCCGCTTCGGTAAGTGACCAGGCCAAAATCGGCACGTCCGCCCTCCGGGGGGGAGGACGCACACCAAAACTAAACTGCACTGACCAGAGCTTCGATTACGTCGGGTCCCCTCATTCAGAGAATAGCTTGCGTTTTTGAGCCCGCTGGCTTCAAACGCTTTCTGGTTATTCGGTCCACTGATGGCAGCATGTTGGCCAAAGGCAACATGATCCATCTGATCCATCATAAGAACCGAAGAAGAGCCGTTTTTTCGGACGGGAGCCTTTGGCGAATGCGGTGGACCCTTCAGAGGCGGCCAAGATCAGTGCCCTTCGGATACTTAATAAGTTGCCGGTGAGTGTGACGCCGCACTATACCATGAATATTGTGAAAGGAGTGGTTTATGCGAGGGAACCCGTGGTCATACGAATTGCTCGTGTAGACTTGCAAATTCAGGTTTACCCAAAGTCTGTGTAAGTTGCTCCAAGGCCGTACACGATAAGTCCCTGTCGTCTATGGCCAAGTTTGTAAATTGCAGAGAGCCCCACGCAGCGATTTCGAAGCAATGTGGTGCCTATCTTCAGAGAAGAAAAGCCTGGCCGTTCTGGCTGCGGATCGTCTCTCATTTCGCGAGGCTAAGGACTTGGTCCTGGTGCGCCCTGCGCTCCCCTGGATGTCTTATGCCTCAATTAAAAAAAACAAACACCCTCTGTTCCTGGCCCTTCTTCGGATTTTAATTACTCCGGGCGCTCCACTGGTATTGCTGATGGCACAAAGGACTCACACCCAGCTTCGGATAAAACCAGCCGCGCACCTCCACCGAGTCGTTATACTCACAGGAGGCAACACCCTTTAAGCTGGCCCTGGGGACATCTTCTAGGGTTTCCTACACTACTCTCCCAGAAGAGATTCAGCTCTTATGCCTACACCCAAGGCTGGACTGGGTAGCACGGTAACGGCAGATCTTCTCTTCGAAGAGGGACCCGCATCTCCTCCAAGCTATGCCTAGAGGGCATATTCCTTCAATGGAATTGCCACGGACTCCTAGCCAACTGGGATAAGATGTGGGGGCTCGTCTCCTCCCCTTCTCTGTTAGCTATTTTTTTGAAGGAGACCATGCTGGGTGCGTGGCCCCTGCTCAGTCTCCCGGGATATAAGGGTTTTGCGACCACACCACCAAAGAGGGTGGTCGGGCGCGAGGATACGAGATTTACACCCGGCATGATTTCTCCATTCTTATATTTACTATAAATACCTTCTTACAGACAGTACCAGTGCAGATAGACTTGAATGGGAGGAGTATATTGTTATTTCTGCGTACATCCGTTGGCACTCGACTTCGACGTGGGTGGACTTCCGCCCCGTCGTGGCACGGTTGCCAAGGCCTTTCTACTGCTCGGTTATTTTAACAGTAGACAGCCCCTCTGGGTAGAATATAAATCAATCCAAGGGATCAGGTTGTTGCCGACTTGATCGTCGACTCCCTTCATTTTCCTATCTTGACCTATTCCTATACGGATGCAAAGCCTGAGTTTGGTTGGGAGATGGTCGATGACCTCCATGGTAGTGATCACTTTCTAATTCAAATATTTATTGGACCACTGCCGCCAGAAAGACCACCCCGGCCGTCCCTGGAGCGGGCGCGGTGGTCTGCATTTCAGGAAATGACAGATTTCTCTGTCCCAGTCGACTAGTTTAGGTCAGTGGATGAGGCCATTGAGTTGTTCTTCCGCAACGTCATCGCCGTAGGCATAACTACTATTCCCAGAATGTTTGCCCGTTTATCACGACCACCACGTCACATGGTGGTCAGCCGAGTATGAGACGGCCCTCAAACACAAAGAAGCGTTATGCCTACCTTCGGTATAAGCGCCGCCCAAACGATTACACACTGTGAATTTCATCGAGCTAGGGCTAGGTTCTGGTATGTTCCAAAGCACGCCCGCCTCTCTTCCAGCGGGCTTACGTGTCTTCACTTGACGGAAAAAACTCCTCCTGCAGAAGTGTGAAAGAGAGTCGAAGGATTCGGGGCAAGTTCTCTTAAAGCCCCCTCCCGTTCTCCAGGAAAATGGGACACTAATCTCGGACCTCGCTTCCGTGGTGTAGTCCTTCGCGACCGCTTTCTCCGCATTTATAGGCCGGAGCAGCATTCAATGTACGTCGTGATGTCGCGGAAGGCCGCCGACTGGACTTTACCTCCAAAGGTGGAGAACCCTTCAACGGCAGGTTTACTCTGAGTGAGTTGCGCTCCGCTCTCGCTTCGTGCACGGACACCGCCCCTGGTCCGGACGATGTCCCATATGACTGTTCGACACATTCTTGTTGAATGTCCCAGTCTGGGTAATCTTCACGCATGTTATCTGTCCCTGCACCGGGACGAGCGTGGTCGCTACCCTTTGTCCCTTATACTCGGGACGGTTTCGTACACAGACTTTTTAACTATCTGACTTTTTGGAGGAGACTGGTCTCTTTTTTTTTTACTGTTGTGCGCATGCTCTCGGACCGTAGGGAAGTCGTCCTCCTACCCATACTGGAGCGTGCTTCCCTCTTGTTTGTTTTTTTCGTTGTTGTTTTTTTGTTTGGCGACTTTTGTAATACCTTCAGCATTAGGCTGGAATTTTAAATAAAGCAACTTGTGCTTTTGAAGTCCGTCACCAGATAGGCAAACTAAAAAAGAATCCTCCTTGCTTCCTATTGCTTTTCTTCATCTTATTCTTTCTTTCTATTTCTTCCTCTTTTTTTCCTCATTATTTTTCTTTCTATTTATTATTTTATTTGTCTTCTTATTTATTCTTATTATTTATTTTTCTGCTCCTTTCTTTCTTTTTCTTCCTTATTTCTTTTATTTTTATTTTATTTTTACTCTTATTTTTTCCCTTTATTTTTTCTTCTTTCCTTCTTCTTTCCTTCTATTCCATTGTCTTTTCCCTGTCTTCATCCTATTTCTTCTTATTATTTCTTATCCTTTCTTCCTTTTTCTATGCCCTTTCTATATTCCTATTTATTCCCTTTTCTTTAATTTTTTACCCTTCATCATAGTTTTTTCTTTCTTCTTCTTTCTTCCTATTCTTTCTTCTTCCTCCTCATCATTCTTGGTATTATTTCGTATTCTTCCTCCATATTCCTTTTTTTCTTTCTTCTTCTCTACCCTTTACTTTTATATTTTATTTTATCCGTTTCCTTTTTTTCGTTACTCTTTCATTCTTCTTTCTTTGTTTATTCTTTCATGTATATTCTTTATTCCTTATTCTTTTTTCGTCTTATTCTTCTTATTCTTACCGTCTTATTTTTTTATAGCGTTATCTATGTCTTTTTTTTCGTTTTATTCTCTTGTTCATTTCTTTTTCTTTTATTCTCCCTCGTTTTCTTTCTCCTTTCTTCTTTTGCCTTTCTTCTTCAATTTCTTCTTTTTTTCTTCCTTTCATCTTTATTCCTGCCATCTTTTTTACTTTTATTATTCTATTTTCTTCATTCTTTTTCGTTTTCTTTTTTCTTCCTCCTACTATTGTAGTAGGACTATTTAGTCTCGTCTTATTTTCATAATTACCGGGTGTATGATATTTTAGGAAAGACCACGAAGATAAAACATGAAATTAAGATCTCTTCACGTTGACCAATACAAATTAATCGAACTAAATTTACTTATTGAACTAAACTACATTAGGAACCTTAAAAATTGGTAGTTTATACATCTTCGAACATAACGTTCTGCCACACTGTTTTACTCTTTCCTCTAAATCCTTCTTTCTTAATTTCAATTTTCCTCTCGTGCCAACTATTGGGTTGAGGAATAAGTTCTTGCGGTTTATCAAATTTATCCATTACCAATTTTATAAAAAGTTAATTTTTAATTGATAACAATATGCATTTTAATCAATAATGTATTCTCCGTTGTTATTTACTTCTCCCAACGTTCAACTAGTTTTTCGATGCCTCTGCAATAAAAATCTCTGGATTTTGACTCCAAGAATTCTTCTAACCAAGTACTTAATTCCACATCTGTATTGAACGAAACGCCGCGCAAATTGTTGGAGAGCGATCGGAACAGATGGAAATCCGATAGAGCCAAGTCTGGCGAATATGGAGGATGTGGCAGTATTTCCCAATTAAGCGTTTGGATGGCGTCTTTTGCCATATTGGCAATGTGAGGACGAGCATTGTCGTGTTGCAGAAGGACTCCATAACGTCGATGAGGTCGCTTTTCACGAATAGCTTCGGCGAGTCGATACATTTGTTGAACGTAGAGTTCTGCATTGACAATCTCGTTGTTCGCAAGGAGCTCATAAAGAATGATGCCTTCACAATTCCACCACACACACAGCATCGTCTTTCGTTGATGAAGTCCTTGCTTTAATCGCAGAAGTGTTTTTTATTGGGGCTAAGCCATTGTTTTCGATGGCTCATGTTGACATAAACACACCACTTTTCGTCGCCAGTGATGATGCGGTGAAGAAATCTGTCCTTATATCCACGAGTAGCCTTGTGACGAGCAAGCAAACCTGCAGCAATCGTGGAGCGTTGAAGTTTGTTGCTTTCGCTCAAAGCGTGCGGAACCCATGCACCGAGTTTTTTAACTTTCCCCATCGAATGAAGGTGATTCACTAGAGTTTTCTGATCACACGCCAATTGTACAGCCAATTCTCTAGTTGATTGACGAGGACTTTCATGAAGAAGGTCGTTCAATCGATCTTCATCCAACTTAATGGGGCGACTAGAACGTTCTTCGTCATTAAGATTGAAATTACTGTTTTTGAAACGTGAAAACCACCATTGAGCTGTCCTTTCAGATAAACAATTTTCTCCGTACACAGCACAAATATCGCGACGAGCTTTGGCTGTGTTTGCATTGTTCCCGTCTCGATTGAAAATGAATAACAACAAGTGTCGAAAATGCGCCTTTCTTTCAACTTGACATTCCATTTTGAGTGCACAGAACAAAAATTAAATTAACACAACTTTTAAATAAACCGCAATGACTTATTACTCAACTTCAAGACGTAGCCTAAACAAAAGCCTAATAGTCTACGTTGTTAAGAAACGTAGCCTAACCTTTGCAAATTTTGCCCTCATTATTTATTATTGTTTCTTAATATGTGCACAAATTACGTCAACAAAACTTAAATCAACACAACATTAATAAAAACGCAAGAACTTATTCCTCAACCTAATACAAATCTTCTAAATCTTTCTTCCTCTATTGGTCAATTTTAATGCTCAAAGTTAAGTGTTATGATGGCAAATTTCCTTCCATTTCCCGACTCCTCTATTATATAGTTTTTTGTGTTGGGTCATGGTAGGTACATGAACCGGATGGGTCTTCCTCCGACCCTTTTTCTTTAGTCTTAGATTTTTGTCTGGGTCATTGGGCTGCTGTTTTTTTTCATAGTTCTTTTACATAATTGATAATTTAGCCTAAGAATAGGGCAAACTTATATTTCATTGGGTAATACCATTAATTTTAGTTGCCAAGTGAAAATCCCTTAAATTAAAAAACAACATATATTTTGTGCCATCTGCACCACTATTTTCATTGTCCAAATTTCCATCACGAAGGACTAATAGGTCCTAATTAAGCTGGTCTTTCTTTGAAATTAGTTAACACCAAGGTTTTTCCCCTATTTGAGTTTTTCTTTCCCCCCAAAAAAAACAACCCCAAATCCTCTTTTTTTTTTAGAAAGTTGAAGACTTTAAAAGTTGAAAGTTTTATATTTCTTGTTCCACTCGTAAAGAACCAAAGGAAGTTTAAGAATAAAATGGGAAAAAGTTTTACTTGATTAAGAAGTGTTGGCTTCAAAAAATCAGCGAAGAAATAAAAGAGGAATTTGAACATCCACTTGATTCCCTTCCCCCTTTCAAACTCCCTATTATTTTTCTGGTGGGGGGGGAGGATTGTAATCTTTGAGTTTCACGGAAGTTTTGAAAATATCCACTCTTCTTTTCCTTTCCCTCAATGCCAAATGTCCAATTAGACAGCTGAAGTAGTGGTGTTCCGTAGGGTTTGGTCCTAGGACCCCAACTATTTATTTACATTAATGATATTAATGTATGGCTAGTTTTTAAAATCTCCAAATTAACAGACATTTGCAAATTAAATAAATTATTCCTTGCAAAACATTTTACAATTCCAAAATGATATTGGTCTGGGAAATGGAAATTGTCCTTAAACCTTAAAAAATGTAAAGTAATGTATATAAGCTACAAAAATAGGAGAGCCAAATACTAACTTTTTGATAGAACAATAACTATAACCAACTGGAAAAAAAGATTCCGACATCTTTATGACCAGTGATCAAAAGTTTACACACCATTGAAAGCATTTAAAAAAAAAGATTGTTTCTAAGTTATTCAAGCCAGTTTAGCTACAAGAATTAAACACTAATTTCACAATATGTATTTATATAGAAAGTTTGAACAATATATAAACCAAGGATTTAAAAATGATAAGAGCTGTTAAAAAAAATATAGTTATGAGAACCGTTTGGTAAGGTCTAACGTGTTCAGTTTAGAGAAGAGACGTTTGAGAGATCAAATTTAGTCCTAAAAAATGACTAAATTCGAATTACACACGGAATAATGGCGCGAAATCTGCACCCAAACAATTCAACAAACGAGTTTACGTACAAACCTTTTCCCATATATAAAATTTTTAATACCTTGAATAAATTGTCGGAAGGAATTTTATAAAGTAGTACAGTAGAAACCTTTAGAGAAAAAAAAATGAGATATAATCAAATGTGTTTGAGTTGTTACAAGTTTCCCCCTTTTCCGTAAAAGAATCGTAGTTGGGCTCCTTTCAGTCAAAACACCAGTAGGTAGTTTCTATCATTAATGCCCAATGTCCGGTGAGAAACACCGACTTTATTTTTCTGTTTTTACACTTAACTAGCAGAGCGTCTGGGACAGGGCAAAAGCACCTCTTAAGTATGGACTTACAGATCTTTTAGGCGCAATAACGTCAAAAGAATCAGAAAATCCAAGGATTCAAAAATTGGTGTAAGATAACCTATAAATTTCGTAATGCTAAATAAAGGCTATGCAAATTTTGGATGAATAAAACGAACGTTATCAGCAGATAAGCAATTTACCAGAAAAAGTAAAGAATTTACTAGAGAAATTGCTGCCCATACGTAGTTTATACCTGTAATTTTAGGGAAGATGTGATAGAAATACAGGTGTTTAGAGCTTTTTGGACGATAATGTACGCATTTCTTTTGTATCACACACACACACACACACACACACACACACACACGAGGATCAGCCACTGGTTCACCCCTGTTTAATTAGACACGCGAGGAACAAACAAACGTTATCCTCGGTAAGCGTTTTGTTCCTTTGGAGAGGAATAGAGATACTTCAATGTTTGTTGGGGATCCCCGGAGTGGAAACCTCGAACCTTATGTTGACAGGGCGCACAAAGAAGCTTGAAAAGTGGTGTGCCTACCACGTCAACATACGGTAAGGATGCCAGCGAGGTGCAAAGAAGTTTGGCTGAGTAAAAATAAAAGATAATAGCTATTGCAAGTTGAAGGAAGTGATTAATGCGCGAGAATATTGAAGAGAATACTGAAGAGACCATCGGTGACATTTCTATATCCAATGAAATAAAACTAAAAACAATCGAGGGAATAATTCTTGGAGTACCTCTACCCTGATTCTTCTGGTGGTTAGAGAGTTATCTACCAGAACGCGGAATTGTGGTTAAGTCCGATTACATGGCAGGAAGGAATACGGGCAGCTCTTCAGACTGCTTGGCAAAGAAGGTGGGAAACGGTTGAAGGGAACTTAAAGTTGCGTGCCATTGCGCCGCGACTGTTCCCATGGACCTGCCCCCCAATGCCGCGACGGCTTCAGGGTGCTTTCTGAGGTCTCCGAATCGGGCACACTCGCGAGACGCACCACCATTTGATGGAGCGCTCGCCAGCGCCCTATTGTGACGACTGCGTTGTACCCCAGACTGTTCAGCACATTCTTATTGAATGTCCCGGTACCGTGATGAGCAGGGTCGCTACCGCTTGTCCCTTGTACTCGGGACCGGTTCGTTCACGCTGACTTGTGGATTTATGACTTTTTGGAGGAGGCTAGCCTCCTCCACTTTATTTAACTGGATTTTTTTTTTGTAGGTTGCACGTTCCTACGTCGGGGAAGGGTGGGCCTTCCTCCGACGCCGGAGCGTGCTCCCTGCGTGTTGCCCTTTCCTTTTTTCTTTTTTGTTTGTTTTTTTACATATTGTTATTTTAATGTAGCCTAGTACGGCGACTTATGCTCAAGTAGGCAGTCGCCAGATGGGCCTTTAAAAAAAGGTCGTACCTGAAATGGTACAATAGTGAAATTGCTAAAGGAATCAGTTAATTTAACGTCATACACCAAGTAGAAAGCAGTACTATTCTTCCTCACTTAGACACCTTCACTGCTCTCTGTCGAAGAGTAAAACTGCTCTTCCGAAAGGCAAATCAATAGCAAGAATAGAAACTACGAAAGAGTTAGCCAATGTGAACACCCAAAACCCAGTACGCCAGCGTATCAACCCATTGAGAAACGATGATGGCATCCTAAGAGGTTCAAACATTGAGGCTAAACCCGACCAATTCGCCTTAACCTCTTGTTTATTTTAGCATTAAACATGAGGTAGCCATTCTGCTCAATGAGATCTTGTAACAAGTAATTCGAAAGCAGCGAAATACTTTTGGACTGACGATCGGCCTTCGTTATTCCCATCCACAAAAAAAGGAAACTACAACGAACGACTCTTATGCTACATAAAACAAGTTTTCTTGAATAAGGTTGGATTAAAACTTTTATATCTCATTGATAAAAGCGCTTTGGAGGAGGCAGTATATTTTTGGCATTCATGCCTGCGAAAGAGGATCTTTGGCGTGTCAAAGGATGCATCCCGGGTTACTAATCCAAATGATTAAGAATAGGAACTATCTGACCCGTCTGCGGGAGGACGATATTGGTATTCCTCCTATCCCACATAAGGGCGGTATGGGTCATGTTCCTGCCCCACATGCGGGCATATTCCCTCAAATGTATTTACGTATATAAATACATTTAAATAGAATAATAACAATAAAAACGTATCGCGTTTAGACGGGAACCAGGCTGGTGCACCCTAGCAACCAACGGGGAGGGGGAACCATTAATCCTTCGCCCTGACATCATTCGTCTCATTCCAGGGTCACTACCGGTTTGAGGGCCCCGCCTTCCCCACCATTCAGGAGCTGATCCTGCATCAGCATTCGTGTGGCCACCCCGTCACCAACAAATCAGGGGCGATCCTCAGGAGCCCCATCTTCCGGGAGAGGTGGGAGCTCAACAATGACGATGTCCAGCTGCTTGACAAGATCGGCCGGGTGAGAAAAGGAACCCCTGTCCATTCGTTTCATTCTTGGCATTTGTTAGCGGAGGACTCCTATCTGTTGAGGCACTTTTGTTTGTTGAGAAGTCTTGTTTGTTGAGAAGTCTTGTTTGTTGAGAAGACTTGTTTGTTAGGGAGACTCTTGTTTGTTAGGGAGACTCTTGTTTGTTAGGGAGACTTGTTTGTTAGGGAGACTCTTGTTTGTTAGGGAGACTCTTGTTTGTTAGGGAGACTCTTGTTTGTTAGGGAGACTCTTGTTTGTTAGGGAGACTCTTGTTTGTTAGGGAGACTCTTGTTTGTTAGGGAGACTCTTGTTTGTTAGGGAGACTCTTGTTTGTTAGGGAGACTCTTGTTTGTTAGGGAGACTCTTGTTTGTTAGGGAGACTCTTGTTTGTTAGGGAGACTCTTGTTTGTTAGGGAGACTTGTTTGTTAGGGAGACTTGTTTGTTAGGGAGACTCTTGTTTGTTAGGGAGACTCTTGTTTGTTAGGGAGACTCTTGTTTGTTAGGGAGACTCTTGTTTGTTGGGGAGACTCTTGTTTGTTAGGGAGACTCTTGTTTGTTAGCGAGACTCTTGTTTGTTGGGGAGACTTGTCTGTTGGGGAGACTTGTCTGTTGGGGAGACTCTTGTTTGTTGGGGAGACTCTTGTTTGTTGGGGAGACTCTTGTTTGTTATGGAGACTCTTGTTTGTTATGGAGACTCTTGTTTGTTATGGAGACTCTTGTTTGTTATGGAGACCCTCGTTTATTAGTGACACTTGTTTGGAACGGAGACTGGTTTGGGTGGAGAGTCGGTGTTTTGGAGGACACTGGTTTGTTGGGAACGGTATTCAATTAGGAGGTTGTAAGTTGCGCCTACTCTCAGTCTCAAGCGCACCAGGTAGTCTCCCCATTAAGCAACTTTAGCGATGAAAATTCTATGCATTTTCACTTCCCCCTAACTTCTCTTTCTTTATCGCCATTTGATGGAGCGCTCGCTAACGCCCTACTGTGAAGACTGCATTGTCCCCCCAGACTGTTCGACACATTCTTGTTGAATGTCCTAGTCTAGGCGATCTCCGCGCACGTTACCTGTCCCGGTACCGGGATGGGCGGTGTTGCTACCGCCTCTCCCATTGTACTCAGGACGAGTTCGTGCCCATTGACTGGTAGACTTATAGACTTTTGTGGGGAGGCCGGCCTTCTCCCCTTTATTTAACTAGGTTTTGTTTTTTGTTATTGTCTTCTTTGTAGGTCGCATGCTCCTGCGCCGGGCGGAGGGGGACCTCCCCCCGACGCCGGAGCTTGCTTCCTGATTGTTGCCATCTTCCCTTTTTATCGTTGTTGTGTTTTCATATTCTTATTTCAAAGTAGCCTAGTGCTAGGCTGTCTTGATTTCGGCAGCTTGTGCCCAAGTGAGCAGTCGCCACATAGGCTCCTAAAATAAAATAAAAAATTCTCTTTGCAAACCTCCTCTTGCAGGTTGTCTTGCGGAGATGCCCACGTTGAGTTTTGCTTCTTATTTTCAAAATAATAATAATAATGGACATAATACTAAAAATAGCCGTTTCTGGTTCTCTGTTTTGCTCCCATGGATATTATTATTGTAATTATTATTACTATTTTTGTTGTTTTTGTTTGAGTAGTTGTTGTTATTGCTTTAGTTGCTGTTGTTGTTTAGGTGTTTTTTGAGTATTTTTCGTTGTTGTTTGAGTTTTGGGGTTGTTGTTGATGCCTGAGTAGTTCTAGTTGTTCCTTGCATAGTTGTAATTGTTGCTGGTATAGCTTATTATTATTTATCATTAGTATTACTGCTAGTATTATTGGGGAGGGAATTGAAACTTAGCTGGTTGTGAAAGATTGGTGTTGTAAGTTGAGATGTTTGCAGGGCAACTTCGGCGACGTGTACAAGGCGCGCTTGGTAGGAACTGGGCAGGAGGTGGCGGTGAAGACATGTCGGGGTACCCTCCCCGATGAGCAGAAAAAGAAGTTCCTGCAAGAGGGCCGGATCCTGAAGCAGTACGACCACCCGAACATCGTCAAGTTCATTGGCATCTGCGTCCAGAAGCAACCCATCATGATCGTCATGGAGCTGGTACCAGGTGGGTCTCGAAAGGGGGGAATTGGCGGGAAGGGGGGTAAAACATGGATGGAGGGCGCTAATCCACTACTGGATTGAATGTGGAAGAGAAAGGAAATAGTGATGGTAGTATAAGTGTTCGCCATGCCTACTTCGGTTACCTCTTATTGTGTTGGGGGGAGAAGGGTATGCGGATGGTAGGTGGTAAAGGAAGACTTGGAAAGGGTCCATGTTTCTTTGAAAGGGGTAATGGCATTAATAGTCCCTCCTGGCCCTAGCATTGGTAACTAAAGAGGTATTGTTAGTGTTGGTCTTGTTTGCCTTCCCTGATCTTTTATTTTGTCTGTCTACTCTAATTTATTTACCCCAAGGAATCTTTCCTCATTGGATTACATAAGTTTCCCTCGTTTCGAAAAATTAAAGGAAAACGGCATCTCTATCCTTCTCCATTATGTTTTACTCTTTGATGTTGGTCGCACGCTCCTGCGTCTGGGGAGGCGGGCCTACCCCTGACGCAGGAGCGTGCTTTCCTCTTGCTTTTGCTTTCATTTTGTTGTTGTTTTTTATCTTCCGTATTTAAAAAGCCTATTTTGTCACAGTCGCCAAATGGGGGCGTAAAATTTTTAAAATGGCTGATTGGCGCGTATTTTTTGTTCGAAAGACCGGGTTCCCTCGTTGAGAAGGACAGAGTTCTGTACCGGCTGCTGGATGAACTTGTTGAAGACAGTGTGTGCATCGTCATGGGAGATTTCAATACCCAAGTTGACTGGGAAACCAGAGAACCCTGTGGCGAGAACGCACTACTCCTGTAGTTCGTGAACAACGAGTTCCTGACTCAATGGGTGAGAGAGCCGACAAAAGGCAATAATATTCTCGACTTGGTTTTCACCTCTGAGGATGACATCGTTGAGGTGCTATCTGTAGGCGAGGAGATCGGTGGCAGTGACCACCGATTAGTTAGATTTGTAGCCAAGGTCCCCAAGGTAGTCTGCGACTCGTGAATCGAGGAACGTTATTTGAGAAGAGCAGACTGCAAGTCTGCGTGCTGGATTGGCTGATGTGAGGCTGAAAGGGAGTGAGAATGTTGAAGATTTGAGGAATAGTTTCAGAACTACGTTCATGAGTCTTCAATCACGATTTATCCTTGTGAAAATCTTCGTCAGTCTTCTGTTCAACCAAGGTGGTTTAATCGAGAAATTGGTCAACTGCTGAGGGAGAGGAGAACTGTCTACCGGCACTCACAGATTTCTGGTGACTTCGATGAATATCATAGGCTAGCAAGGAGAGTGAAGTCCAGCATAAGGGCGGCAAAGCGTGCCGATGATCTCCGAGTGGCGAGACTTTGCAAAGAGAATTCCAAGGAGTTCTTTGGTTATGTAAACAGCCCTTTAGTGAATGAAGAGGGAGCATTAAAGCAGTCGGATGCAGAAAATGCAAACCTCCTGAACGACTACTTCTCTTCAGTGTTCACTGAAGAGTGTGGTCCCATCCTCCAGCACATGGACTCTTTCTTACTTGGGTGAGAAGCTGGAGGAAATGGACTTCACCCAAAGCGAAGTAGAAAAAAAATCAATGACCTAAAGACGAATAAGTCCTCTGGCCCGGACGGGTTTCTACCTAAACTGTTGAAAGAAGTGCGTGATGATGTGTCACGACATCTGGGCACAATCTTCAACATATCAATCCAGACTGGCGTGAGGCGTAGGTGACTCCTATCCTCAAGAAAGGAGACTCTAGCCAACCGTCGAACTACCGACCTATTAGTTTAACTTCGATAGTTGGTAAACTCATGGAAAGCATCATGGTGGACAAAATAACGTCATATTTAGAGTCATACTTGCTATTGAGGAGTTCCCAGCACGGGTTTCGAAGGCAACGGTCATGCCTGACAAATATTTTGGAATTCTTCCACTTCGTTTTCAGTGAGCACGATCGGGATAAGTCGGTGGATGTTATATACTTAGACTTTTAGAAAGCCTTTGATAAGATACCAGACCGCCACCTTGTCCTGAAAGTGCGTGCACTAGGCATAGACGGAAACGTAGCAGGTAGGATATCGGAACAAGTAGATTGTACTCTTTGTGTACAACTCTCTTGTCCGGCCTCACTTGGAGTATGCCGTACAATTTTGGAGTCCTTCGTTTCGAAAGGACATTACGAGATTGGAACGTGTGCAAGCCAGGCCAACCAAACTGATTCCCTCTATCAGACACAAGAGTTATGAAGTTAGGTTACGGGAATTAGATTTGTTCTCGTTGGAGACCCGGAGGCTGCGTGGTCAACTTATCGAAGTGTTTAAATTGCTTCGAGGCTTCGACAATGTAGACTACAGGGATATTTTCCAACTTAGCGAGAACAGAACCAGAAAACACGGCTAGAAACCCGAGCTGAAGCGTTACCACCGCAATCTGTGTGGTAAATTTTTGACATACAGCATCTGTGGTAGCTGGAACAACAGCAAATTTATTGAGTAGTTCAAGTCGAGTCTAGACAAAGTCTTGAAAAGTAGCCGTTGTGCGAGTGTTCTTCGAGGGCGTCAATTGACACTTTCGAGGACTGCTACTGCTCAACTGTTACGCCAAAGGTACCCTCTTTGAATGGACCGTAAGGTCTACTAGGGTACTTCTTTCCTTTGTAGCTACTTAGAGATGAGGATTCGCTTCCAAATTGCAATCCTTCATTTTCTCTCACAAAAAAAGGGGATTTAGAAGGGAGAAAGAAACTCGGGGGCGACAATCCTAATTCACATTTCGAATTTACTGTAAGAGGGTCGTGCAAGTGGAGGGGGGCGTGTAGGCTGTTCACCCGGTACCTGGGAGATCGGCACGCGCTACCGGCCAAATGACGCAGGAGTCTCAAACTAGTTTGAATCTACCAGGGCTTTACTCCCATATATTTCGATTTTACCCCCTCCCCTCTTTTTGGCCTCCTTATAGTTTCTTGGATGATGACTGATTTGGGTGGCTGCTAACCTACAAACTTTAATTTTTCCCTCTTTTAGTTTTCTCTTTACTCGATCAGTTTCCTTTTCCCTCTTTTAATTTCCCTTTCTACCTTTTAGTTTCATTTTCCTATTTTAGTTTCATTTTCCTCTTTCAATTTCCGCCCCCCCCCCCTTTAATCTCATTTTCCCTCCTTTAGTTTCCCTTTTCCTCTTTAATTTCTTTTCACTATTATTGTTTCCTTATGTGTGTTTCAGTTTCCATTTTTGCCTCTTTTATTCAGTAAGCTTCTTTTTTTAGCTTAGAGTTAGTTTTGCGTGTCTTTTAATTTCCTTTTGTGTATCTTTTAGTTTCCTTTTGTCCCTCTTTTAGTTTCATTATCTGCTTCAGTTTCTCGAATCAGGTCTCGTAAATGAGGAAATCTTCATTCTCAGGATCCAAGTTCTGTTGTTTTGACCAATCTGATTGGAGTCGGTTTATTGAGCGTAGACCGAGGGGAAAACCGGGGGAGTGTGGGTATCATGAGTCTGACCTTAGGGGTTTGTTTACCCCAGCCCCTAGGTAGAAACCTTGGATGGGTGGATAAGGCGTTAGATTTTGATACTGGGTTCGAGGCCCAGAGAGAACGAAGACGAGGAACTAGCCGCCACAGAAGCTGAACGTCATGTCTCGCACGCACACAAACCGTCCATGTACTTCACCACTCACACAGCCAGTCACATCACGATTGTCATTCTATTTTTTATGTTAATTTCATCACAGCTGCCTCAGCCACGTTTGAAGAGGATGCGTGGCGCATTTTGCTAACGGATTTCTCTTATTTCTTTTTCCACTCACTAGGGTCAGGGGGTCTCCTAAGAGGGGTTTCACACCCCTATGAATTATGAGAATCCCACGTTACTAATCAATATAAAAGGTAGGTCGGTCACCCATGGGGAACCGATGCCTCCAAAGAGCTAATGTCGCAAATATGCTCTCATCTGGAAGAGGGTGTGGGGCTAAACTTAATGCCCTCTTTCACTCTCATTTGGGTCTAAGCAGGATGTCAGCAGGCGGAGGGTGAATAATGGGAAACTTGGGTATATTGTAGTGTGGTGTTGTGGGACAAAGCCCGCGAGTATGTTGAAGTGTAAACTCTTAAGGCGTGATGTTCGCAGGTGGTTCGTTGCTGAGTTTTGTTCGTAACCACAAGAACCAACTGACGGTGAAGCAACAGCTGGGGATGTGCCTGGACACGGCGTCCGGAATGGCGTACCTCGAGTCCAAGAACTGCATCCACCGGGACCTCGCGGCCAGGAACTGCCTCGTGGGTAAGAACTATCTTACTGTGTGTGTTCCTGTGTTCTCTACGGTGCACTTTTGTTCCTTTTCGTGTCACTCTGTTCCATACGGTGCCCTTTTGTTCCTCGGATCTTTGTGTTTCCTTGCGTGTGCTTGTGTTCCTTTTCATATCATTGAGTTAGATGCCTTGCGTTCTCTTTTGTTCCCTTTCGTGATCCTTTGTATTTCCTTACCAGCCCTTGTTCCCTTGGGGTGCCCTTGTTTCCCTGGTGTTCTTCTGTTCTCTATGGTGCTCTTGTGTCCCTTGTGGTGCGTTTGATTTACCTATGGCGCTCTTGTATTAACTTTGGTGCTCTTCTGTTCCCTATGATCTTGTTATTTATAGTGGTATTGTGTTCTTTAAGGTGTTCTTGTTTCTCCTATGGTGCTCTTGTTTCCCCTATAGTGCTCTTGTTTCCCCTATGGTGCCCTTGTTTCCCCTATGGTGCCCTTTTTTTCACTATGGTGCCCTTGTTTTCCCTATCGTGCCCTTGTTTTCCCTATGATGCTCACGTGTTTCCTATGATGCTCTTGTGTTCCCTATGATGCTCTTGTGTTCCCTATGATGCTCTTGTGTTCTCTATCGGGCTGTTGTTTTCCCTATGGTGCCCTTGTTTTCGCTAAGTGTTTTTGGTTTCCCAGTGGTGCCCTTGTGTTCCCTATGGTGCCCTTGTGTTCCCTATGGTGCCCTTGTGTTCCCTATGGTGCCCTTGTGTTCCTTATGATGCCCTTGTGTTCCCTATAGGGACCTTGTGTTCCCTATAGGGACCTTGTGTTCCCTATAGGGACCTTGTGTTCCCTATAGGGCCCATGTATTTTTCCTCATGAACTCGCAAATAAGTTAGTAATAAAGATCTCATTTGGTTGAACATAGAAATAAAGATGTTGCGATGAGAAAGGACAAAAAGAGACGTCTTGTATTAAAGATTTTTTCCTTAAGTTGATTACTTCTCTTCACAGCGGGAATATGGAACTCCTTGGCCCATATTTTTCTTCCTTGCATCTTATAACATCACCTAAAGAGAACAAACAGGCTATTAACACTTATTTTTGTGTTATTTTTAATCTTCTTTTTTATTTTGTTAGTTTTTTCCTAAATTTTATGACCTGCCTCTCTTTGAGAAGGGGTTAGCGTGCTTCCTTCTTCTTCTTGCTGTTTTTTCTTGTTTTTTTTGGAGGGGGGAGTGCTTTTGTTTTGTGTGTTTTTTTAATGTAACCTTGAAATAGGTTATAAATGATTATTACCACGATTTATGGCATTGGTGGCAGTCACCAGAGTTGCGCCTTTAAATGTTAAAAAAAGGTCACTCTAATGAACAATATGAAGCCTCTAAAGAATAATAGGACAGTGAAAGATAGAGGAGGCAAGTTTTTAAGTTCTCAAACTCCAACATAACCTGATTATTGAACATTTATTTTACAAGTGGATTTAGGAAAAATAAAGTCGCGATATAGAATTATAAAATCAACACCAGCCGACACCCTAAGATTCCATCTATGGCTAGTCGGGAAAGAGTTGGGAAGGTAGAGTAAGGAGTTCTTGCCAGGACCTTTAGTGTCAGACTTTGTTTTATTTCGTGTGCTTGATAAGTAAAATAGGTGTTCATCCAATTTATTTTTAAACATGTTTATCGATGTGCATTGAACTACAAATGGTGGCAGAGAATTCCAAGTCGAGAAGATTTTATAGGTAAAAAGGTTTACCAAGTTATTCATCTGATAAAACTTTATTTTCAGTTTAGGTCCATTTGTTCGCACAGTGTTTGCAGTCCGTTTAAAGAGCGAATTGAACTCTATATTATCGAAACCATCCAGAATTTTAAAGATTTCTACCAATTGGCCGCGAAGGCGCCATCTTCAAGCGGGAGCAATTTCAATTCTTTAAGTTTGTCTTCATATAGTCTGTTTCGCAGCTCCATCCTGGCCGCCGTGCTGACGGGACTCAGCACCCCGTCCGGCCCCAGCTTAGCCTCTCTTCCTTCCTTCAAAACACTTGTTTCCTCTCTTTTCACACAACCTCTCCCACAACTTTCTCTGGTCAGCCTCTAATTTCCCAGGGTAGATGCTGACCTTCTTCTCAAGCCAACCGTCCCGGATCGGGGCTGAGGGGGGAGTGGACAATGTTCCCTAACCCCTGAGCTCAAGTTCGGGATGGGGTTTTTTTAACAACCTGCTTCATCCCCACCCATACCTTCCTCACATCCCTTGTCCTCTCCTCTTCACATTCTATCCATTTTTACGCCGTGTCTAAGGTGGAGCCGCCATGCCGATGGACTGCCAGGCCACCAGGCGGGATGGGTGGTCCGAAATGGCGGCGCCTGGCTCTGCCAGGCCTGTAAGCACCTCTTGCAGTGCGGGCAACTGCAAGAGGTGATGAGCTATTGCGTCCCGTATAAAAAAGAGGGTCAACATGCCCACGTATGAAAAAACAACCAAAAAACCCCAGCCCCCAACTTCCCCTAAAACAGTGACGGAGCCGCCCTCGGCAGCTCCAGCAAAAAAATGGAGGCCCCCCCCTCCCCCTGTGCTTGCGAAGGGGACCCTCCATATCTCTTCGACCGGAGAGGAGGCTTACTCCTCTTCTACGCCTACGGGTGAAGGGGACTCCCCCTCACCCCCTTTTCTGGAGGTGCTTTCGGGCACCTCCCTCTTACCAGCGGCAGTCCCCTCTGTTCTTTCCAAGGCGACTGCCATGAAAGCCAGCAGGCATCCCTTAGCCAGCCGCTCCACATCGAAGCGGCTCGGTAGGGCAAACCCCCTTAGGGGGGAGAGGGAAGCCAGGCCCCTTCGGTCGCTTCCCTCAAAAGACCTGCTGGCAAGAATATTATACCTTGCCGAGGTCAAGGCCTGTGCCTCCCCACAAAAGACTCATGACGCTGCCAAGGGGACCTGCGATGTCCTGGGAGGGGATGGCCAACTGGAGGCCCCTCCTGTGATAGACATGGTCCTTGAGGAAAACCCGCCTCAGACGGTAGGGCCTTCCATGGGAGGAGAATCTGGGCTCGGCGCCAAGCACCGAACCCGAATCCGCCCCTATGCAAGGTCGTCCTCAAACGGCTGGGGATTCTCAGGCAGTACAAGGAGGGGAGGGATCTCCTCCGGATGATGCCCCTACGACCACCAGGACCTTCTCCATTTCGGAGAAGGACCTGGCTGAGGCCGGTACATCTGGCCTAGGGGCTTCTACCGGCGGAGGTGAGAAGCAGGTTCATTCCCCGCCCTCCTCTCCTAAAAAGAAAAAGAAGACAAGAAAGACTAAAAAGACTCGGGGCTCCTCTCCATCCGCGGGGGCTACGGGGACGGATGGTTCTGCTGCCACTCTGGCAAGCAACCAAGCCAAGATCGACACATCCGGCCCCTCTGCCTTCCCGGGTACGGAGCTCCTGACCATGACAAAGACCAAAAGTGCACAGGGCGGAGCCTCGATGACATCGGGGCCCCTCATTCAGAGGTTACCTGGCGTTTTCGAGCCAGGGGTCACCCGAAGTCTGTGTAAATTGCTCCAAGGTCGCACACGATAAGTCTAAATCGTGTGTGGTCAAGTGTGTCAATTGCGGAGAGCCGCACCCTGCTGCTTCGAAGCAATGTGGTGCATATCTCCTTGAGAAAGAAATCCTGGCCGTTCAGGCCCAGGATCGACTCTCATTCCGCGAGGCCAAGGACTTGGTCCTGGCGCGCCCGGCTCTGCCTGGGACGTCATATGCCTCAAAAGTTAGAAAGGCACCCTCTGCTCCTGGCCCATCCAGGCCAACGAGCACGGTTTTTTCCGCGCCGATTCGGAGCCCTTCTGCGGGCTCAACACCAACTCGGGCGCTCCCCTGGTAAAGCTGGGGGCAAAAAGGGTTCATACCCAGCCCCGGCTAAAACCAAGGCGCTCCCCTCTTCCCCCAGCGTGACCGTTTCCCATAAGGCGAAACGGCCACGTGCCTCCACCGAGTCGTTAGACTCACAGGAGGCAACACCCCTGAAGATGGTCGCTAGGCCATCTTCCGGGGTTCCTAAAGCTGTCCCCCGAAAGGAGGACAGCAGGAAAGGAGCTTCGGCTCCTTCGCCCACGCCCCGAGGTGTGGCGAGTGGCTCAGAGACGGTGGTTCCTCGAAAAGAGGGCCCCCCGCCTCCGAAGCCGCAACGCCCGCCTAAGGTTTCGAGGCGGAGGGAGGAAAAGACTCGCATTGCGAGCCCAACCTCCCCCAATAAGTCCTCGAAGGCGACAGCGCCTTCAGCGCTTTGTCCGGCCAACAGCGCCCGGGGTTCTGCCCCCGGGAAGCATACGGCCATTCCCGTGAGGGTCTTCAGTTCGAGGAGGGCCCCCGCGTCTCCTCCGAGCTAGGCCTGGAGGGCATATTCCTTCAATGGAATTGCCGTGAGAGGAGCTGCGGAGGCTCGTCTCGTCCCGTTCCCCGTTAGCTATCTTTTTGCAGGAGACCATGCTAGGCGGGTGCCCCCTGCCTGCCCTCCCGGGGTATAAGGGTCTTTCGACCCCACCACCGCGGGATGGCTGGGCTGGGGGATGCGCGGTTTATACCCGGCATGATGTCTCCGTTCTTCCTTTCTCTTTAGATACCTCCTTTCAGGCAGTGGCTGTGGAGCTGCAACTGGATAGGAGGTATACTATCATTTCTGCGTACATTCCCCCGTCAGCGTACTTCGACGTGGGGGACTTCCGCTGCGTCGTGGCACGGTTGCCGAGGCCCTATCTTTTGCTTGGAGATCTGAACGGCAGGCATCCTCTCTGGGGAGATTACTTCATAAATCCCAGGGGACAACTCCTTGCCGATCTGATTGAAGAGCTTGAGATAGGTGTCATAAGCGTGGATGAGTTTACGCATCACTGTCCGAGAACCGCTTCATTTTCTTGCCTTGACTTATCTTTGTGCTCTTCGGATGCACAGCCTGATTTTTTTATTGGGGGTGGTCGATGACCTCTATGATAGTGATCACTTTCCCATTCAAATATCATTTTCAGGGCAACTGCCGCCTGAGAGACCACCTCGGTGGTGCTTGGCGCGGGCGTGGTGGCCTGCATTTCAGGAAATGACTGAAGTCTCTATCTCAGTCGAGGAGTTTAGGTCGGTAGATGAGGCCGTTAAGTTCTTCTCCGGCAACCCCATCGCTGTGGGCCTGACTACTATTCCTAGGACGTCTGGCCGTTTTGCACGCTGATCACTCTAATGGTGGTCAGCCGAGTGTGAGACGGCCCTCAAACAGAAGCGTTATGCCTACATGCGCTATAAGCGCCGCCCGAACGATTTTACTGTCGCTGAATTTCGTCGGGCTAGGACTAGGTTCCGGTATATTTCGAAGCACGCCCGCCGCTCTTCTTGGCGGGCATACGTCCTTTCACTTAAGGGGAAGACCCCTTTAGCTGAGGTGTGGAAGCGAGTCAAAAGGATTCGGGGCAAGTTCTCGCAGGACCCCCCTCCCGTTCTCCAGGAGAATGGGACCGCAATCTCGGCCCCCTAGTCCGTGGCGGAATCCTTTGCGACCGCTTTTTCCGCATTCTCTAGCCGGGATGCTGCTCCGCCAGCATTCAATGCGCCTGGTGATGTCGCGGAAGGCCGTCGGCTGGACTTTACCTCCAGAGGCGGAGAACCCTTCAACGACAGGTTTACTGTGAGTGAGTTGCGTTCCGCTCTCGCTTCGTGCGCGGACACCGCCCATGGTCCGGATGATGTCCCGTACGCCATGCTTCGACACCTGGGTGAGCGAGGCATGGCATTTCTGTTAGATTTGTTCAACAGGATCTAGGTGGAAGGTCTTTTCCCAGACTCCTGGTGAATCGCTACTGTGCTCGCCTTTCGCAAACCGGGGAGAGATCACTCTACTCCGACTGGTTTCCGCCCAATCTCTCTAACCTCTTGCGTGTGCAAGTTGATGGAGAAATTGGTAAATGTTAGCTTAGCCTTTTTCCTGGACAGCGGAGGCCATCTGTCTTCCGCACAGTGCGGCTTCCGCAAGTTCCACTCCACGTCGGATGCTCTGCTCCGACTTGAAAATGCCGTCTGCGAGGCTTTTCTAAGTAGACAGCACTACGCCACGGTCTTTTTCGATCTGGAGAAGGCATATGATACCGCATGGCGATACGGTATCATGGAGACACTCTACACGATGGGGGCGAGTGGACGCCTCCCAATGTTTATATCTGAATTTTTGTGAGATCGTCGATTCCGTGTACGGGTGGGGGGAGCCCTCTCCGGCCCAAAGGAGTAGGAAGAGGGTGTCCCGCAGGGAAGTGTCCTCAGTGTCACACTCTTTGCCCTAAGCATCAATGGCATCACCTCGGTGCTGCCGGAAGATGTTCACGCTACGCTCTACGTGGATGACCTATCGATCTCTTTTGGCTCGGCCCAGATGCCAACTCTGGAGCGTCGACTCCAACAGGCATTGAACCGCGTCTCTCGCTATTCCGAAGCGTACAGGTTTCGTTTTTCCTTGGCCAAGACTAAGGTGGTGCACTTCTGCCCGCCATCCACGGTTCCACCCCGACCCAGATTTGTTTCTTAATGGGGTGCGCCTGGAAGTGGTTGAATCGCACCGATTCCTTGGTCTTGTATTTGACCGATGCCTCACTTGGGAGGCTCATATTCGCAACCTTAGGGTCTCTTGTACCCGCACCATGGATATTCTCCGTTCCATGACGTTCAGCGCTTGGGGCGCTGATAGGGCTACTGCCTTACTTTTTTAGCGATCCTATGTTCCTTCGAAGCTTGAACACGGATGCGAGTTTTATGCATCTACAGCCGAGCGTTTATTGTGGAAGGTGGACTCGATCTACCACACCGGCCTTCGCCTTGCGACCGGTGCCTTCCGCACTCGCCCATTGAGAGCCTGTTGGTCGATGCTGGGGAGATGCCACTCGCTCTGCGTCGCGTGCAGTGCATCACTCCCCTGTACGCGCGAGCCTGGCGCCTCCCTCAGTCGCCAACAGCTCTCACTGCTTCCGCAGCTGATCTCGATGGTGCCTATGCCGCCGAGAGACGGCAGTCTTACCCTAAGCCCTTCTGGTTTAGGGCCAGGAAACTCCTTCGAGAGGTAGATATAGCTCTCGGACCGGTCGCGCCCCTGGTTCTGCCCAGGATGCCACCCTGGATGGTACCACATTTGGCTATTTGTCGCCACGCTTCTGCTCCTAAAGCTTGTACGGCGCCTGGAGTATTGCGTTCGACTTTTTTGGAGCACACCTCGTGTCACGCTGGAACCGTGCCAGTGTATACGGATGGCTCCAAGTCCCAAGAGGGGGTCGGCTTCCACGCCGTATCCCCTCTGTTTGAAGTCAGCGGGACTCTACCAGGCGCTGCGTCTGTCTTCACAGCCGAGCTGGTGGCAATACACCACCCGGTACGGAAGATTACGCGACGTGCCCGGTTCGGAGACGGGATTGGTATCTATAGCGACTCACAAAGCACCCTGAGTGCTGTAGGGGCATTGGAATCTCCGCATCCCCTGGTTCGCGATATTCTTGACGCCACAGTTTTGGCGAGCCGGGCGGATGTCTAGATTATTTTCTGCTGGATTCCTGGACATGTAGGAACTGCGGGGAATGAGGGCGCCAAAGAGTCCGCGAGGACTCTGCGACTGGGCCAGCGACTACATGGCAGGAATACGGGCAGCTCTTCGGACTGCTTGGCAAAGAAGATGGGAGACGGTCGAAGGGAACTTAAAGTTGCGTGCTATTGCGCCGCGACTGTTCCCATGGACCTATCCCCCAATGCCGCGGCGGCTTCAGGTTGCTTTCTATCGTCTCCGAATCGGACACACTCGTGTGACGCATTGCTATTTGTTGAAGTGCTCGCCTGCGCCCTACTGCAACGACTGCGTCGTCCCCCAGACTGTTCGGCCCATTCTTGACGAATGTCCCAGTCTGGGTGATCTTCGCGCACGATACCTGTCCTGGTACCGGGATGGGCGGGGTCGCTACCGCCTGTCCCTTGTACTCGGGACAGATTCGTGCACATTGACTTGTGGACTTGTTGACTTTTGGGGGAAGGCCGGCCTTCTCCCTTTCATTTAACCAGGTTTAATTGTTGTTTTTGTTATTGTTTTGTTATTTCTTTTTATTGTTGTTTCCTGTTCAATTTTTTAAAGTAGCCTAGAACTAGGCTGTTTGTTTACGGCGACTTATGCCTAAGTCGGCAGTCGCCAGATAGCCCCTTAAATAAAAAAAAAAATGTTTCGCAGCTCCGGAATGAGCTTTGTTGCCCTTAGCTGTAATCTCTCCAATGCATCGATGTCATTTTGCTTATAAGGAGACCAGAAGTGAGTTGCATATTATAGCTGTGGACGCACAAGTCATTTGAATAATATGGCTGCTATTTATCTACTCTTACATTCGAAATTTCTCGCAATAAAATAGTGTTTTATTTTCTTTTTAATATTTGGACGTAGTGCTTTAAAAATGAGAAATCGCTCGAAATTAATACCCCGAAATCAGGTTTTGACACATTTTCTAATCGATGATCGCCTAATGTATAATCAAAGTTTCCATTTAGAGAGCCGATTTGCATAAGTTTGCCCTTATTGAGATTAAAATTCACTTGCCATGTGATCGATCAACCAGATATATCATTGCAGTCGTGCTGTATTTCCTCTCGATCTGACACTTGTTTCGCTATATCACCTAGTTTAATAGCGTCTGAGAATTTGGTAATATTTGTTAATAGTGTTGAATCTAAGTTTTTTCGCCGATGACAAGTAGTATAATACAAGACTGATTCCTCAGGAACGCCACTTGCGACTTTAACCCAATCAGATTATATTCCCCATTTATCATCACTTTCTGCCTACGGTTTGGAAGCCAGTTTTCGATCCAACGCAATAGACCACCTGTAAGCTTTTCCAAAGTCTGTTATGGGGAACCAAATCAAACGCCCTTTTAAAATCAAGATAAATTATGTCTATGGCTTAATGACGAGCATATTCTTTTGTCATAACATGAAAAAATTCTAAAATATTCGTTAAACACGAGAGGTGTCTTTTTTAATTCGTTATAGCTATCTTTAATTAAGTTATGTTTATCCAATTGATTCACGATTTTGTCACTAACAAACAACTTCAAAAGTTTATTCACAACTAAGCTAATAGGTCTATAGTTTGGGGGATTACTCTCCCTTCCCCCCATTTTTAAAATTGGTATAACATTTACCAACTTAAAGTCTGAATGAACAATACCGTATTTTTGAGATTTGTTAAAATTTCTTGTGAGTTGTGCTATGATCTCGTTTTTTAACTCAATATATCTGGAATGAATTTTATTTGTACCCGAAGAGTTTGAAATTTTCAATTTGTCTATATAATTTTAAAGCTTGATCTGTTTGCACTTAAGATTGTCAAGTGTGTTTTCTTCATTAAAGTCAATTACATCAAGAGAAACAGGAATGTGACATGTCTTCCATCGTAAATGCCTCAGATTCTTTTAAATTGATCAACATTTTAGCAAGACCTATTATTTACATACGAATAGAACTGTTTTGGGTTTTCTTTACAGTTTTAAAAAGATCAATTTCTTAGTGCCTGTTTGCATTTTTTTTACTTAGCTTTTTACTTGACGCCGATAATGAACCTAGTTTGGATGTTTTACAACATTGGTTTTCTTTTAGCAAGTAGTAGTAGCGATTTCTTTCTGGTATAGCAAACTTCACAGTATTATTGATCCATAGCGAGTTACTATTTTGAGTCTGGGTGCTTCCCTTTCTTTGAACCCTTTCTTTATCGTACATAATAATTTTTTTCAAAAGTTTTCGTATCTCGCAGCGATACTATTGGTAGTGATGGCTTCCATTTAGTCGACCTGCTTCATTTTAATACGAAGCGCATCGTAATTTGTCTTTAAAATTCTGGATACTACCTCTTTGGGGTTTGTGCCGACAGACACACCCTCAAAAAGGTTTTCTACATTTGTTATAATCAAATCAAGAATCTTTTGCTCATGCGTTGGATTGTTTACCATTTGGTTGAGATCGTTTTCGTTATCAGGTCTATCATTAAAATTTACATTCGGAAAGTTAAAAATCACCGCACGACTGTCAATAGCTACCTAGCAACATTGCTTAAAAACTCAAATAATTCTTTGTCATTATGTTCGTTTTGTGCGGGAGGTCTGTATACCTCAGCAAAGTTTCGGGGGGGGGGGGGAGAAGCTATAAGGACCAGCAAAATATCCGTATTACTTATATATAGTAAGAGCATCAGAAAATATTGCGTTTAAATTATCTCGCACATTTCAAGAGGACACCTCACCTTCTACTTGCATGTTTATCTTTATTAAAAAGTTGGTTACCATTTAAATTAAATTCTCTTATAAAGTCTTTACCGTCTGATTTCACCGACGACTCTGTTAATTCAACATTTTCAACAGCCACTATACCCGCAAGATTGTTGAATTTATTTCTAATACTTCGTGTGCTAAAAGATATATACCTTATTTTTTTTTCGTGTGACTAGCGATGCTCATCATTTATCCCAGCGCTATCTATTTCCCTAAATCTTTTTCGGTAAAAAGTCTCATTTATATTTGGGCCAGCAACGTCCTGGCTCAAAACGAGTAAGGAGTTATTTAAAAGTCTGCCCAACCTCGCATATCCTACTCCGTTAAGAGGCAGTCTATCTGGCATAAATTGGTCGTGTCGTTAATAGAACTAATCCCAACAGTTGAGGAAATGTACAGCTTCTTTATGGCAAAGAACTTATATACAAACGCTTCCTCGTTATTCGCTCCACTGATGGCACCATGTTGGCCAAGGGCAACATGATCCATCAGAGGAGAGCATTAGCTAGTGTAATTGGTAGAGAGCCGAAGGTGACCAGTTTCTGGGACGGGAGCCTTCTGGCGAATGCGGCGAATCCCGCCGAGGCGGCCAAGATAAGTGCTCTTCGGACACTTCATGGCACCCCGGTGAGTGTGACGCCGCACTCTACCATGAACTTTGTGAAAGGAGTAGTTTATGCGAGGGAACTCGTTGACTACTCCATAGAGGAAATCACCTTAGATGTGACAAGCTCCCTGAGTCGGTGCGTGCCGGTTGGTACCGCTACCGCGTGAAGGCATTCGTGCCACTGCCGCGGCGGTGCTATTACTGTCACCGCTTCGGCCATACGAATCGTTCTTGTAGACGTGCAAAGTCGGGGTCACCCGAAGTTTGTGTAAATTGCTCCGAGGCCGCACACGATAAGTCTAAATTGTGTGTGGCCAAGTGTGTCAATTGCGGAGAGCCGCACCCTGCTTCTTCGAAGCAATGTGGTGCATATCTCCTTGAGAAAGAAATCCTGGCCGTTCAGGCCCAGGATCGACTCTCATTCCGCGAGGCTAAGGACTTGGTCCTGGCGCGCCTGGCCCTGCCTGGGACGTCTTATGCCTCAATAATTAGAAAGGCACCCTCTGCTCCTGGCCGATCCAGGCCAACGAGCACGGTTGTTTCCGCGCCCATTCGGAGCCCTTCTGCGGGCTCTACTCAACCCGGGCGCTTCCCGGGTAAAGCTGGCGGCAAAAAGGGTTCATTCCCAGCCCCGGCTAAAACCAGGGCTCTCCCCTCTTGCCCCAGCGTGACCGTTTCCCGTAAGGCGAAACGGTCACGCGCCTCCACCGAGTCGTTAGACTCGCAAGAGACAACACCCCTGACGTTGGTGGTCAGGCCATCTTCCGGGGTTCCTAAAGCTGTCCCCCGAAATGAGGACAGCAAGAAAGGAGCTTCGGTTCCTTCGCTCACGACTAGTGGTGGAACGAGTGGCTCGAGAACGGTGGTTCCTCGAAATGAGGGCCCGCCGCCTCCGAAGCTGCAACGCCTAAGGTTTATAGGCGGAGAGAGGAAAAGACTCACATGGCGAACCCAACCTCCCCCAATAAGTCCTCGAAGGCGACAGCGCCTTCAGCGCTTTGTCCGCCAACAGCGCTCGGGGTTCTGCCTCCGGGAAGCGTACGGCCATTCCCGTGAGGGTCTTCAGTTCGAGGAGGGCCCCTGTGTCTCCTTCGAACTAGGCCTGGAGGGCATATTCCTTCAATGGAATTGCTGTGGACTCCGGGCCAACTGGGAGGAACTGCGGAGGCTCGTCTCGACCCGTTCCCCGTTAGCTATCTTTCTGCAGGAGACCATGCTAGGCGCGTGCCCCCTGCCCGCCCTTCCGGTGTATAAGGGTCTAGCGACTCCACCACCGCAGGATGGCCGGGCTTGAGTATGCGCGGTTTACACCCTGCATGATGTCTCCGTTCTTTTTTTCACTTTAGATACCTCCTTTCAGGCAGTGGCTGTGCAGCTTCACCTGAATAGGAGGTATACTGTTATTTCTGCGTACATTCCACCGTCAGCTGACTTCGACGCGGGGGACTTCCGATGCGTCGTGGCACGGTTGCCGAGGCCCTTTCTATTGCTTGGAGATCTGAACGGCAGACATCCTCTCTAGCGAGATTACTCAATAAATCCCAGGGGACACGTCCTTGCCGATCTGACCGAAGAGCTTGAGATAGGTGTCCTAAATGTGGATGAGTATACGCATCACTGCCCGAGATCCGCTTCATTTTCTTGCTTTGACCTATCTTTGTACTCCTCGGATGCACAGCCTGATTTTGATTAAGGGGTGGTCGATGACCTCCATGGTAGTGATAACTTTCCCATTAAAATATCATTTTCAGGGCAACTGCCGCCTGAGAGCCCACCTCGGTGGTTCTTGACACCGGCGCGGTGGCCTGCATTTCAGGAAATGACTGAATTCTCATCTTAGTCGAGGAGTTTAGGTCAGTAGGTGAGGCCGTTAAGTTCTTCTCCGGCAACCTCATCTGGCGGGCCTAACTACTATTTCCAATACGTCTGGCCGTTTTGCACGCCGACCACTTCCATGGTGGTCGGCTGAGTGTGAGACGGCCCTCAAACAGAAGTGTTATGCCTACATGCGCTATAAGCGCCGCCCGAACGATTTCACCGGAAAATGCCGTCTGCGAAGCCTTCCTTCGTAGAAGGTGTTCCGCAGGGAAGTGTCCTCACTGTCACACTCTTTGCCCTGAGCATCAACGTCATAACCTCGGTGCTGCCAGAAGATGTTCTCGCTACGCTCTACGTGGACGACCTTTCGATCTCTTTTGGCGCGGCCCAGATGCCAACTCTGGAGCGTCGACTCCAACAGGCATTGAACCGCGTCTCTCGCTACGCCGAAGCGCACAGGTTTCGGTGCACTTCTGACGCCATCCACGGCTTCACCCCGACCCAGATTTGTTTCTTAATGGGGTGCGCCTGGATGTGGTTGAGTCGCACCGTTTCCTTGGTCTTGTATTTGACCGACGCCTCACCTGGGAGGCTCATATTCGCAGCCTTAGGGTCACTTGTACCCGTGCTATGGATATTCTCCGTTCCGTGAAGTTCAGCGCTTGGGGTGCTGATAGGGCTACTGCCTTACTTTTTTATCGATCCTTTGTTCGTTCAAAGCTCGACTACGGATGCAAGTTTTATGCATCCGCAGCCACGCGTTTATTGTGGAACGTGGATTTGATCCACCACACCGGCCTTCGCCTTGCGACCGGTGCCTTCCGCACTTCTTATATTGCGAGCCTGTTGGTTGATTCTGGGGAGATGCCACTCGCTCTACGCCGCGTACAGTGCATCACTCGCTTGTACGCGCGCGCCCGACGCCTCCCTCAGTCGCCAACAGTTCTCACTGCATCCGCAGCTAATCTCGACGGTGCCTATGCCGCCGAGAGACGCCAGTCAACTCCAGCGAGAGGTAGATATAGCTCTCGGGCCGGTGGCGCCCCTGGTTCTGCCTAGGACGCCACCCTGGACGGTACCACATTTGGCTATTTGTCGCCACGCCTCTGCTCCCAAAGCTTGTACGGCGCCGGTAGTATTGCGTTCTGCCTTTTTGGAGCACACCTCGTGTCACGCTGGAACCGTGCCAGTGTATACGGATGGCTCCAAGTCCCAATAGGGGTCGGTTTCCCCACCGTATCCCCTCTGTTTAAAGTCAGCGGGTCTCTGCCAGGCGCTGGGTCTGTCTTTACGGCCGAGCTGGTAGCAATACACCATTCGCCACGGGAGATTACGCGACGTGCCCCGTTTGGAGACCAGATTGTGATTTATAACGACTCACAAAGCGCCCTGACTGCTTTCGGCGCATTGGCGAGCCGGGCTGATTTCGAAATTATCTTCTTCTGGGTTCCTGGACATGTAAGAATTGCGGGGAATGAGCGCACCGATGAGGGCGCCAAAGATTCCTCGAGGTCTCGGCGACTGGACCAGCGTTTCGCTCTTCCCCACTCCGATAACATGGCAGAATACGGGCAGCTCTTCGGACTGCTTGGCAAAGAAGATGGGAGACGGTTGAAGGGAACTTAAAGTTGCGTGCCATAGCGCCGGACATACTCGTGTGACGCATCGCTATTTGATGGAGCACTCGCCTGCACCCTATTGTGACGACTGCGTCGTCCCCCAGACTGTTCGGCACATTCTTGTTGAATGCCCCAGTCTGGGTGATCTTCGCGCACGTTACCTGTCCCGGTACCGGAATGGGCGGGGTCGCTACCACCTGTCCCTTGTACTCGGGACGAGTGCGTACACATTGACAGGTGGAATTGTTGACTTTTGGGGGGAGGCCGGCCTTCTCCCTATTATTTAACCAGTTTTTTCTATTTTGTATTGTTTTGTTATTATTCTTTTTTTTCCTCTTATAGGTCGCACGCTCCGGCGCCTGGGGTACCTCCCCCCGACGCAGGAGCTTGCTTACTCCTCGCTTCCTTTTCCCTTTTTTGGGGGGGAGTTTGTTTTTTATCCTTTTGAATTTGATTTTAAAGTAGCCTATTACTAGGCCGTTTTTTTAATACCTGACTAATGCCCAATTCGGCAGTCGCCAGATGAGCACTTGAAAAAAAAATTAAATCTGCGTCTGTGATTGGCCAAAATTAACTGAGAAGTGACGAATACTTCCATGCTTTTCGAATGTAATTAAGTAAAAGTAACATAAGAAAATACGCAAGTAGAAGTGCAAGTGCTCAAACTATTGAGTACTTTCTAAGAAGTACAAAGTATAAGAAAGTTACTTGAGTTTTTTTGCTTAAGTAATTGTCGTTACTTCGCAACTTTGCGCGTCAGTACTTCTGAGCTAATAATTTTTCAGCTTCTGTCTTTAATTTTTCTCACTAGCGATATATAACGCACAAGAAGCGACTACGACCTAGTAGAAAATGGTATTAGTGCTCACATAGAGTATAAACCTAATTAGCTTCAGTAGCTTTGTCTTCAAAGTCAGAAACGGAGTTTACATCTTCGAGTTTGGCCCCCGGATAGCAGTACCTTCATTTCTTAGCCGCATAACTAAAGTTGGTAGGGAACTCACCCTAAAAATAGGGCGATGAGTCTACACTAAAGCTATTCAAATCTTATTATTCCCCGGCAAAGTTGGTAGCACCAAGGGTGTTTTGTCACCTTGGCCCAGTCAAAAGCTGCCCAAGGTTCAGCCGATAACTGGGAGCCTCTCCTTTTCTACGTGGCACCTTGGCTTTCTCTACCACCGGCTCGCTAAAAGTTTCCAGCTAAGTAAAGAAGAGGAATTGCATCCCAGTCCTAATCTTTTCTAATAAGATCTCAAAGGCAACAGCATCTTCAAAACATTTGCCAGCTATGGTATCGCGTGGCAACGCATTATCATAGAATCTCTCCATTATATGGGGACTAAGGTTCTCTTCCCGGTCCCTTACTCTTAATTCCTACAAGATCGTTGATGCTATGTGTTGTATGTGGATAGTGCCCTCTTCGAGCCTTAAGATGAGAAGAGGTTCTCCCGCATGCGAGTGATTTCAGTACCACTTCTCTTTGCCGTGAACATGAACTGTATCACTTCGGTGCTACCAAAAAAGGTTCTTGTTACACTATACGTGGATAACTTTTTATATATTTTCAACCATCTCTTATTTCTTTCACGACCGATTTTAATGGTTCCTATGTCGCCAAGGGTTGCAATTCACGCGCTCAACCTTTCAGTTTTAGGGTTAGAAATTAGTTCAAGAGTTCGAACTAACTCTCAAGCCACTGGAACCGATGGTTCCGCGGACGATGTCTCGTAATGGATATTTGTCACCATGCCTCAGCTCCCAATGCCTTCATAACACCGGAAGTACTATATTTGTCTCTCTCGGGTCACACTTCTCGTCACATTGGAGTCGGGATCGTGTACACGGATGGGTCCAAGTTCCCGGAGCAATTTGGTGTGTCTACCGTCTTCCCCCAGTTTGAAGATGACGGGAAGCTTCCAAGTGCTTCGCTATAGTCAAGGCCGAGTTGGGAGTGATATGGCAGTCTGTACAGGAAGCTGTTCTTGTTGTATCTTATTCAAGCGACTAAGTGTTTTCAAGCCATGGTAATCCTCCCCCTCCCACCTCTCCTTTTATTGTAGGGATGTCGTCTGCTAGGTCACCGAACATGTGGAAGTGTCTTCTACTTGTCTTCTCACAAGTAGAAATTATGGGAAATGAGCGGGCTAATGAGACGGTAACACCAGACTGCCGTGTTGCCCTTCCTTACATTGAATATATGCCATCGTGATGCGTGGCAAAGAAGATGGGATACAGACACCTGGGGTATGAAGAAGCATACCCCTCAATGCCACCACTTTTTCATATCGTACTTTGCCCCATCCCGATTTAACACACCCGGGAACGCACCATCTTCGAATGAAGCGCTCCAGGAAACCGTTCTACGAAGGCGGTTTGGTACTTCAGACTGTGTACCATTTTGGGTGTTGAATGTAGTACTCTGGGGATGCTTTGCGCGCGGTACTTGTCCAAGTACAAGACGACTCGGTGCTTTTAGGAAGGTTCTTACGCACCAGGTTACGGAGTCATAGAAAGAAGAGGTAGGCCTCAAAGATATCTGAGCTTACCTTGAGGAAGGCCGGCTCACTTGAGGTGACTTTATCATGCTAGGATTTCCCCTTTGATTTTTTCCCTACTTTTCGGTGGACATGTTTATATCATGTGTAAATGTTTGTGTGCATACTTAGGTGTAGACTAAAAGAGTGATAGTTATTGCAGTGGCTATGCTCATGCCGGTTTCCGCCTAATGGACATATTGCTTTGGACTTCCAGCGTTGAGGCATGAGTTCGAGCCCAGTGAACCATATACAAAACTTTCAGTGGCATCACGAGCTCGGGCCAGATATGCTGAAACTTACCCCATGTGGGGGTAAGTAGCTCGAAACGCATCACTATGCACATAAATAATCACAACACCGCTATCAATTCTCTCATCTGTCCCTGATCCCTGATGCGGAACGGGTGGTCAGGAAGGGTTCTACCATCGCTGGTTGGTATAAATAAATACGACTCGGGTCCCTCCCCCACCCCTACCACGACCACAATGAGGACTGGCCATATCTTCGGTGGTCTTCGAACCAGTCATTCTGATCTTTGTGTGTATTTCATTATCGGGTGGGGGACCTCGTCCACGTTGCGAGGGACGGTTGCGGAATATCTACCGCTGCTATGGCAAACCTTTGGATTATCTACGTTTTCAATTCATTTCCTTTTTCTTTTCTCTCTGTCGTCTCTGTAGAGGAATGGCAATATAAAGTCTCCCGGAGGGCCAGGCGGACATATACCTTAAAGTCGCCCCCTCCCCCTTGTGGAGAAAGCCGGAGAAGCGAGCCCCATGAAGAGACTCGTGGGAACGGTAGCCGGCGAATAACAGTAACTGCCTACCCTGTTTGATCTCCCCGCCACATAGGTAGTTAGAGCGACCATCTGTGTTAAGGCAGCCACCAAAGGCCCTTAAACGATGCTCTAAAGATCCAATTACCTACAATATCCGTAGACCCGTGGCTATGTCACCAAAAATCGGTGCCAGTTAAAGGGTACTCCAAGGAGTGTGGTGGTTGAGGGTCTCGCTAATTAACAAGCCGATTTGGGCACCTCAGTGCCAACCTCTGCACTTCTCGCTCTCCCAGATGCGAACTCACCATTTGCGCTCCCCTCTGTGGCCTCGCCCCTTTCTCCTTAGATGGGGCGGTGGTCCGCCTATAAATAAGCTTCTGAAAGAAAGAGAAAGGATTATTCGGTGAGAACGACGTAGGATCAGTTCGTGAAGATCGATCCTTCAGCCAGTCATGATTATTCGGTGAGAAACGATAAAGGATCAGATTGAGAAGATCGATCCCCTCCCCCTCAGGGCCGAATTAACATAAATCGTTGAGTTTTGTATCGGTGTCATACCGAAGAATCCTTTACAGACTTAGAAGAAGTCTGACTGGAGAAAAGAAAACACGCTCACACTCGGGTGTCTCTCACAGCTCAAGCTCCGTAAGAGTGAGAGGAGAAGAACCAAGCCCCAACGAGGTTCCGTTCATTAATTACGGTAAAATTTCCCCCCCCCCCGTATACCCAAAATCTAGTTGGGCACTCGGCGTTAAAAAATAAGACACCAAAAGGCTTTAAGATTATTCAGAAGAGGACTCTTGGAGCGAAGGGCACCGTAACTCTCTCCCTCTTCTTAACGTAACCGGAGGCAAATTTGCAATAAGAAGTTGACCTCGCCCAACCTCGCTTCCTCCATCCCATTTCGACGAAATTCTATCATCCTGCCGATGATAGAAGCACGAGATGAGCCCTCCAACTACATCCGGCAATCCCTATCCCTTCTGTGATGTAAGTTAGAAAGAACATTTATATTCATATTTATATTCATAGTACGTTTCACGATTTAATGGAAGTAGAAACAATTGTGCGTGGACCCCTGTCATATTTGCTAGTAGAAGAGAGTACTTTAATTTAATGTTTAACGCTAATCAAAAAGGGTGGCGATAAAAATAGTAATAGGCAATTGGTGTGTTAACGTGTAGCCTATTTGTTTATTTTTGTCATTGAGCGATATTGTAATAGGCCCAGTTGCCCACCGGTTTGGGTCTCGGTTAGCGTAAGAGGAGGATATAAATGTGTTTACTGTTTTTTTTTCATTTAATTTTTAAATTTCAAATATATATTTATTTTGGGATAATTCATGTGCGTTTCTTTATATCCTTACGTGTTGAAGCGGCTCTTCCTTAAAAACAACAAAATTCGCACTCTTAGATCAAAGCATACTTCAACAAAGAAGTATATCACGACCACAAGGTATCCTACGACAGTCCCTTTTGTTTGTTTTTTTTTCATTTAGCAAGTGTTTGGGGAGGATGTTCTATTGTCAGGAATGCGCGCGCTCGCTCGCTCGCTCACTCTCTCTTTCTCTGTCTCTCTCTCTCTCTCTTTCTCTCTCTCTCTCTCTCTCTCTCTCTCTCTCTCTCTCTCTCTCTCTCTCTCTCTCTCTATATATATATATATATATATATATATATATATATATATATATATATATATATATATATATATATATATATATATATATATATATATATATATCTATCTCTCGACGATACAAAGCTTGGTATGAACGTTGCAAAGGAT